>APFE030195384.1:0-10562 GCA_000404065.3 Pinus taeda | reverse complement strand
AACATGATCCTTCCAAGACTTGCTGTAGATTAGTATATCATCAAAAAATACTAACACAAATTTTCTAAGGAATGGTTTGAAAATGGAATTCATCAAACCTTGAAATGTTAAAGGTGCATTGGTAAGGCCAAAAGGCATGACCAAAAATTCATAATGACCCTCATGAGTTCTAAATGTTGTTTTCGGAATGTCTTCAGTCTTCATTCTGATTTGATGATATCTTGAGCGACGATCCAACTTGGTGAAGTAAATTTCTCCATGCAATTCATGCAATAATTCATCAATGAAATGAATGGTAAATTTGTCGTTAATAGTGAGTTTGTTGAGCTCCCTAATCTGGACACATATGCCATGATCCATCCTTCTTATGCACCAATATTACTGGAGCAGAGAAATAACTTTGACTAGGTTGAATTATACTAGCTTCTAGCATTTATGCAACCATACGTTCAATTTCACTCTTTTGGGCATAGGGATATTTGTAAGGCCTGATATTTGGAGGAACACTTCCTAGAATCAAATGAATAGCATGATCATGATAATGAATAGGTGGGATGCCTTTGGGAGTCTCAAAAACCTTGGAATTGATTGCCCAAGAATTTTTTGGAGATCGAGAGAAATAGATGATTTGGATGTGGGAACCTCTAGTGAATATAATTATGCAATTACACCTCATTATTCTTTCTTTGGAATCTTTGTCATGCCATTAGAGTTGATTATATTTCCGAGTTTCCCTGCGATAACCCTTAATTCAACTTCCTTTCCTTTTGAAAAGAATTGCAAGAAACGTTCTTGAAAGTTAAAAGCTATCGTACCCAAAGATTGTAGCCATTAGACTCCTAGTACAACATTAGCACCACCCATTGGAATGGAAAGCATTGGACTATTCAATACATATTCTCCAATGGATAGCTTGATATTATGGCACTTTCTAGAGAAATTTATGGTTCTTCTATTTGCAACTGTCACTTGACACTTTGGTGTTGGATATAGGAAGCAATTCAATTCCTTGGCTATCTTACAATGTATAAAATTATGGGTACTACCCGAATCAATCAACACTATTATCTTTTTCTTCTTGATATGTCCTTCTATCTTGATAGTTTGAGGATTGGTAATTCTGGCCAATGCATTAAAAGATATGGTTGGATTCATTTCTTCTTTCTCTAGGGTTTTTTCCTGGTGTATATCCTCTTATTTTGACGTTTCTTGTTCCTTTTCTTCCTCCTCTTCACAATCTATGTAAAATAATTTCTTCTCAACACACTTATGACCTATAGTGTATTTTCTATCACAACTATAACAAATCCCTTTCGCTATTTTTTCTTTCAATTGTTGTGGTGTCAACCTTGTAGGTTGTGGAAGGCTAGGGGCAACAACACTTCCATCTTTATAGTTGTGAGTGGTAGGCTTCCTTGTTGCCATAATTTTGCTTTCAATTTTTCTTGCCAACCTGAATGCCTTCTCCAACGAATCAGGTTCCCAAAGGCAGACCTCATGTTGGATGTTATTCTTTAAAGTCTCCATGAATACATCAATTCTATGCTTCTCTGGAATATTTTACCATTATATTCAATTTTTGGAAGTCCTCAATGTGCTCCACCGTTGAACCCTTTTGTTTGAGATTTATCAATTGGCTAAAAAAGGTGTTGCTTTTTGTATGCTCATAATGTGCTATCATTTATTTCATAAAAATTGACCAAGTGACAATTTGTTTACAAGAGAAAATCCATCGATACCATACAAACTGATTGGGTTACAAATATAAAGTTGCAATGCGTACCTTTTGTGTGTTTTCTACACTATGGAGATCGAAATATTGCTCCATTTTTAGTATCCATGTTACGGGATCCTTGTCATCAAAATTCCTCATATTGATCTTTGGAACATGGTGGGTCTTCAATCCAATGTTAGAGTCTATGAAATCATAATGAACATTTTTTTTGTTCTCATCATGAGTTTCCTTTACTACCCTTTCGCCATTAGTAATCATTTCTTGTAGCAACTTTGTCAAATCTATCTTCAAATCTTCCATGTTGCCTTTAAGTTTTGCTTCTATACCATACATATTAGCTTCCATGCCATCCATATTAGCTTCAGGTACTTTTTGTGAGAGCGAAATTTGTTGCACTTGGTCTCGTAATTTTGATATATCTTGTTGCATTTCTTCCTCTTCTTCATGTGTCATAGTAGAGATTTTGGGTTGCTTACTAGGAGTTTCCATTTTCTTTATTTGGATAATAAATGAATGATAATTATTCTTCAAAATTCCCTTTGAATCACTTCAAACTACTTTGTCAAGCAAAACTTATGCAAATTAAAAAAAAACTACACAACTTTTGTTTCCACTTTGTATGATCTCGATATTGAAATGACTGTAACTCAGTAATTTCAGATCTCCAAGTTCTGAAATTTAGGCTTGTGATATATCTATGAGTCCTCTTTCCAACCCCACAAGTCTGATCGTGATTGGATTCTCCAAGAAAGAGTTATGCTCAATATTCTGCGATGCCTTGATTATAGATTGGTTCCATAGATTGAACTTGTACGACGTGCCACATGTCACTGTTTGAATCTTCGAACCTAAAAACAATACTCAACAAAATACAATCCATTATATTTCTGTCAATGTTTACAAAATTGGAATTCGATGCTCATATAGAAAGTTATGATAATTTTCCCAATATGACCTGTTTGAGATCAACTTCGGGAGCCTACAAAAACCCTAACTGCCTCACTTCATATCTCCGAAAATGTAGTGAAAAAAGATCTGAAATTCTGTCAAGAGTTTCATCATGATTTCAGATCAAATGGGTTTTAATTTCACCTTTTGAAGCTTCGTAGAAAACAAGTTATAGAGAAAATTCCACGATGACCTGTTTGAAGCAGCAAAACCCTAGAATTAAAAGTCCTGATCCCAATTGTTATGCAACTAGCTCACAAAATAGAAGAAAGAGATAGATCAACGACTTCAAAAGTAGCCTCTTTGAGGGGGAAACCTCCTTTACATTACACAAATGAACAATTCTTGGATGATACAAATGACATGACCTCCTTTCTATATGTAGGAGTCTAAGGGGTCACAATATAATCAAAGTCGGCATAACAATAATAATGTAAGGGCACAACGATAACAATAGTGGGCTTCTATGGGGCACAATAATAACAATATGGGGACAACATGAGCACAACAATAACAATAAAGGGCTACAATGACAATAATAATAAGGGAATACATTAGTATTATAGGGACCTAACATCATCCCTCTGAATGACATTTGTGCAAAGGGATGTAAAATTTAATGAAGATAAAGCCATGCGATGCTCTATTGAGAAGGAGCTTCAGATCCCACCAGAAGAGGAGATTTTAACTCCAAATGAGGAACCTCAAGAAGTTTTGGAGGAACCACAAGTTGAGGATTAAAGAGTGGGGACGTCCACTCAAGAAAAACCATCTAAAGAAGGTAGGAAAAGAACCAGGGAAGTTGAGAGCCTTATGCAGGATGCGAGGGAGAATGTGGGTGCTCCTTCAAATCAGCGTAGGTGGAGAAGGTCACAATATCAATACATTGGTTACACAGCTCTAATGATTGAGCTTGTAGATACTGAGCCATCCTCTTTCGAGAAAGAAGTAGAGAAACCTATATGGGTTGATACAATGGTGGAGGAATATGAATCCATTGTAAAGAACAATGTTTGGGAAGTAGTCCCAAGACCAGAAGACAAATCAGTTATGGGTTCGAGATGGATCTTCAAGGTAAAGCATGTAGCATATGGAAGCATAAAAAAGTGCAAGGTTAGATTTGTGGCCAAGGGGTACTCTAAAGTTCAGGGATTGATTATGAGGAGGCCTTTTCTCCTATATCAAGGTACTAATCCATTAGATCAATTCTTGCTAGCTACAAAAATGGGGTGGAAGATCCACCATATGGATGTAAAAACAAAAATCCTCAATGGAGCTATTGAGGAGGAGGTGTACAACAAACAACTAGAAGGCTTCAAGAATTTTGATCGGGAGTCTCATGTGTGAAGACTCAAGCAAGAATTGTACGATCTTAAGTAAGCACCTTGTGTTTGGTACACCAGGATCGATATCTATCTCATCATTCTTAAGTCCTGAAGATGGATCCCATTTGGGATTTGAAACGTTGGCATAAAAATACTCATACTGTGGGTTCTCCGGTTATTAATTCAATCGATATCTATCTCATCGGTTTGGGCTTCTGCAAACCTTTATCACATCATGGTAGACGGTAAATTGTTGATTGTTGTCTTATATGTTGAAGACCCAAATTTTAACTGGTGATGAGTAGCTGATCAGATCCTATGAGGAGGACCTTGTAAGAGAGTTTGAAATGAAGGACATGGGTCTCATGCACTACTTCCTCGGATTGGAATTATGGAAAGTCGATGGGGAATTTTTCGTCTCTTAGGGAAAGTATCCCAACGAGATACTTTAGAGGTTTCACATGGACAGTTGCAAACCCATGGATACACATCTAGCGAACAATTAGAGGAAAGAGGATGACAATACAGGTGAGGAAGTGGATGCTACTATTTACTGATGGTTGGTGGGTTCACTAATGTATCTTGTAAACACATGATCAAATATGTGATATGCAATCAACCAACTAAGCCAAGCTCTGTTTAGGCCAACCAAATTATTTTGGAGGCCAACTAAGCATGTTCTATGGTACCTTAGAGGCACTACCCAGTGTGGACTATAGTACAGATGAATAAAGGGAGTGAAGTTGTGTGGCTTCACAGATGTAGATTAGGTGGGGGATTCCATAAGACTGAAAGAGTACATTAGGTGGAATTTTCAATGTTGGGTCCATAGTTGTTTCCTAGTATAGCAGGAAGCAAATATCTGTGGCACTCAGCTTGGCAGAAGCAGAATACATGGTTTCTAAACAAGAAACATGTGTGGCGATCTGCATGAGAAAGATACTTCTGGATTGTTTGGTCATATTATGGATCCAACTGTGATCTACTTTAATAATCAAAGTTACATCAATCTCTATGAAAATCTTATTTTTCATGGTCCATCTGAGCATATAGATCTCTGGTATCACCATTTACAAGATTGTGTGCAAAGGCAGATAATGTTGTTGCGGTACATTCCGAAAGAGGAATAAGATGTTGATATTTTGACAAAGGCCTTGTCAATATGGAAGTTTGAGTTCCATAGGTGCAGGATAGGGGTGGTTGATAATCCCTTTCTTGCTGAGAGGGAGTGTTGAAAAATGCAGCAAGAAATTCTCAATTTGATTTTGACTTGATTAAATTGAGAAAATTTGAATTTCCACATTTGAAGACAACTTGGATGATGTTAACTTGTGTGACATGGATTTTGTCACCCAGTTTACTCAAAAATTCGAGTTGGAGGAGTTAGAGTTCAATTTTTCATGTGTGATTTCTAATTTGTAGCAATCAAGGTCAGTTATCTCAGGTTGTTTTTAGTTAAACTAGTTCCAACTTTTGGAGGAACTAATGGAAGGTTAGTTAAGCAGTGGAACTTTAGTCAAACTCAGTGATCATCTAGTTAACTGATCAATCAACCCAAAATAGCTAGTGCATGCAGAGAATTCAAGTTACCCAGTTGAGGTGGAGATTCCAAGGAAGTGTAACATTAGTTGTAGACTAGTCTTGAGTGTACAAATGTTGCATGCAGTCAGATGACTAGCCTAAGGAATTTCACAATTCAATTAGGGGATTTTCCTAAATAATAGGGGCTAATTCCTCCAGGAACAATGCAAGGAAATAGGAGCTCAAGCTAAAGAAAAATTTGAATAATTCTAGGTCAAAGGCCTTTACTGAGCAGATATGTAGGTTATGCATTTGCAGGGTGAGCCCAGTTGAGCAAAGAAATTGTAATACACCTCTTTTCATTTTATTAATGCAAGCAAGCATTGGGGTTTTTAGCAAATTGCTTTTCCCAGATAAAAAAAATTTGTTTAATGTGTGTTATTTCTTCTTGCATGTCTGAGATTTTTGTTCTATATTGTGAATTAATGTCTGTGGAGTAGTAGTGTAGGTTTGCGTCTTGTGATTTTGATTAAAACTTCATGAGCAGTTGCAAATCTGCAACCTAATTTCTACAGAAAATATGTTGTGAAATTGTTCCATAAAATCAAATTGCAGTTGAGTAATTGGGAAGGCATACATTCTCCTTGAAACTTGTTTTTTCTCTTCAAAGTCGAAGTGAATACACTACACTAAAGAAAAATAACAACCACCATTCAAGTTGTTGTTAAATATCTAGCATCATGATATACCACCCAACCTAGATTCATGCTAAAAATTCTTCCCTGTAGACTTATTTGATGTTAGTGGGCTTAATAAAGCCTTCATATCCTTGAATCACAATCTTTTAGTCCCCCAAGGATCCACGCCTATCCAAAGCACAATATGCTACTAATACTCTAAGAAAATTACATTATAAAGTAGGCATTTGGGTTTTCATCAGAAAAGAGATGAGGAGGATGAACATCCTTAACGACAATCTAGGAACAAGGACTTATTCTTTTTTCCTTCACTATTACCTTGGATTCATAACTATTATTTTTATTATCATCCCCTCCTTTTCTGTTTTCTCCACTATCCTTCTTCTCCCCACCACTATTTTCATATCCAAACCATGGCCAACTTCTTTCTTCTCCTTTCTTCTTTCTTGCCCCCATTTTTGTTATTGCGACTAACCTCATTTGAGCATATTTATTCACATATATTGCTAGGGAAATACTACCTTCTAACCCACAATACCCCCTTCTTAGTCCTTTTTGAAGCAATATGTGAGCAATACATCATACTTATTGTTCAATTTGACTTCAATACTACAATAAGTAATTATATTAATGTTGGAGTGTGGAAAAATGTGGCCATTAAGAAAAGTGATGTTGTCTTCATTCACACTAGAATGTATTTCTCTTTGTTCATAATTGCAACATATTGACACCTTTAGCAATCACCCCATTTTATTTTACTTATCTAAGCAAAAGAAAAAGGCCCCTCTATTGAATTTTCTTTTAATATTTAATCTTGCGATTTTACTATCTATATTTTACTATCTTTGGTTTGTGGGGTTAAATATGTGATCTTCTTTTCGCTTTGAATTTGGTTGGTCATAAATTGATGTGTAATTTACTTTACTGCACTAAGTAGGTTGTAAGATGTTGATTATTTTAGTTTCATAATTTCTTAATTTTGAAGCCAACCTCGACTTCTATTCGTTAATAGCTTTCAGGTGATATAAATTTTTTCTCATCCCGAGCTTGGGACACAAAGTTATAGCATTCAATTTTTTTTGTATTAATCATGTTTAGGTGATGTGGTAGATGACATCTCCCCTAGGTCCATATGGAAAATATTTGTACTAAATATATTAACATGGAAGATGGCGTGGATTGTATTAATTTCTATTATTATTTTATTTATTCATTTTTATTGATATTTTTATATTATTTTATCTATTTTATTTTCCAATTAACTAACATTTTACTTATTCATTTTTATTTTTTTTAATTTTATTTATTTATAAAATTTTAGTTAACTGGAATTTTTATATTAGTTGACAAGAATTGATAGCCCAATTGAGGGAATGCAAATTAATGATAATTATTATGATAGTTGATGGGACCTGATACTAAGATTTTATTTTTTGTAAGTTCGACAATGGTGAGACTACATAGGGTGGGGAATTGAACCGATGACTTAACATCTAAGAGTGCCTTAACATCTCACCTGATCACCGTCTGTCCAACACCTCATGGAAAAACTGATACTCAGAATGACAAAATACGAATTAATGTAATTTTTTTATGTTAGTTTTTGGGATTACGTATTTCAAGATGTTGAGTATCGGGTAGTTTTATTTCTATGTTCTAAATGTTTCTATCAACTCAGTGACTCGGTCGCCGAAATTTGGTTGTCGGTTAATGGAATCAAATGGTTGGTCAATGAAATTTGGTTTCGAGAATATAAAGGTTTATTTTAGTTTATTTATTTGAGGATTTTTGGGTCTAAGATATGGGGATTTCAAGGTACCAGGTATCAAGATGATAGGTTCACATTTTCATTTCCATTTTTATTTTAATTTTTAATTTTTATGAACCAATCACTCAGTTGCTAGAATTTGGTGGTACAATGATGAAATTTAATAGTTTTATTTATTTATTTATTTTAAATTTTATTTCATAAAATAATATTACTAATATATTATTTATTAATATTGCTATCATTATAATCATATTATAATAATACTCTTATTATAATACTAATTTTATTATTTTAACCGAAACGAGAATTTATGGAGAATCAATAACTTCGAAATGTTGGTTGCCACTATTACACCAGATACACCTATTCCATAAATGACACAAATAAGCAGGTACATCATATTTCTAGAGACTTGAACCCATGTAGCTAGGGAAACAGATTGTTCACTAAACCACTCAAGGTAATATCCTTTGACCTTATTATAATACTAATATTATTATAAAAATATTTATATAATAAAAGTACTATAATACTAATATTAATATATATTATATATATTTGTAGTACTATTGATCATGATCTTTGGAGCCAAGGTCTTAGAAATTTGAACATCAAGAGAGGAAAAAAAAAAAAAAAACCTTTATTAAAATAAAAGAAAACAGTTACAACTACATTGTAGTGGATGATTTGTCATTTTACAAAGTGAAGCTCATTATTTATAGTCTTCTTGAATTACAATACCATTGGTAAATACCATGGGTGGATACCATGGGCAGATACCATGGATGGATGCCACTTTCCTTTTAGATCAATCATCCCCCCTTAGGAAGCAATGGTCCCCATTGCGTGAAGTTCCCTCCTGACAAGCATTTGTTGAATATGAAGAAAAGGGTTTTGTGTGTTTGACCCATAACCATGGGTTTGTGGATGACCCAAAACCAAGTGTTGTTGAAGACAAGGGTTTTGTGTGGTTGACACATAACCGTGGGTCTTTGGGTGACCTAAAACCATGATGAAGATTTGAGAATAGAGATACCTTGTAATGCTTGTGATCCAACCATGATACTAATAGTGTGTGACCTAGAAAATGGACTTGATGGCAAGGATTTTATGCAGCTGACCCATAACCATGGGTTTGCGGATGACTCAAAAACCATGATGAATGAAGATCAAAGGATAAAGATACCTTGTCATTCTTGTGGGCCAATTGTGATAATGCAAGTGTGCAACCTAGCGAATGGACTTCGATATTTCCTGCTTCAACGCATCTTTTCATAAAATTGTGCACATTTCTTGACTAGTTGGATGCTTTGGTGACAAAAGAGAATGTTGAAGTTGTTGATAAAAACAACAGATGGAGACCTAAAGTATTGAATCTATTACTTTTTAACAAAAGGTTCATAAAATTTGCTGGGAATTTAACACTATTGTTGAGCTTGGAAAGGAAAAAAATCAACAAGTCATTCGAAATGTCATCAAAATGATTAACACTAGGCGCACCAACATTTGGTTCTTGTTGAAGCCATTTTATACTCATTTCGTCCCTAGTTGTAATTTGTTGTTTCTGCTTACATTTCTCCATTGCAAACAACAACTTTCTCTACTTTGCATCCTCCCTTTGCGCGCCCCCACCCCCCCAAAAAAAAAAAATCAATTTCCAAAAACTACAAATGAAACCCTCGCAAAAATGTTGTAACTCAATATCCTAGGAAAAAAAACACCTCAGGAGGATTCACAGCTCGATATTTGGAAATACCACATGTAGAAGGGAATAATAGTTTATTGCCCAAAAAGACCAGTCCAAAGGATGGTCGACATTGTTGAAAATGTGACCATATTTCTGACATCAATAATAGTTTCTAGTGTTTCCAGATTCACCTCTCTATACGTGAAGCAAAGTACAATATTCATTCACCCACATCCTTCCTATTCTAATTTTCATGGAGTCATATCCCGCTTTGATACCACTGATCTTGATCTTGGGAGCCAAGTTCCGAAAAACTTGAACGCTAAGAGAGAAGAAAAAAAACACAAAAACTTCTTTATTAAAATAAAAGAAAACAATTAAAACTACATTGTGGTGGATGAATGTGTCCTTTTACAAATTGAGACTTGTTATTTATAGCCTTCTTGAATTACAATACAATGAGTAAATACTGTGGGAGGATACCATGTGTAACATCCCAAATAAATATCTAATTAACTTATTAACATTAAATTTAAATCAGAGTGGCACTTACCTAGCCAAATAACATATAATTGATTAACTAAATTCAAACTATGAAGAGTGCTTACCTGTGGTAGAAGTAGGCTTACCGCAACAAGGTTTTGGGGACGACTCTCCACCCAACCATAGGCTCAATTGTGCAAGGATTTGCTACAACTAGCCACCCCCGAGCCCTCAATCAACATACTATTGCGAGTGACTCCTGAGTCTTAGAACACCATTCTCCCAAGAGAATGAAAGATAGAATCTTGGAAAGATGGAATGCAAGAATGCCTCTCATCTTCCTCACCATCTATTAAATAGAACAACATTGGAAGGGGAACCACATGCACACACT
>APFE030195381.1:0-16873 GCA_000404065.3 Pinus taeda | reverse complement strand
CAAGCTCCTTCAGAAGGACCTGCTCTGATACCAATTGTTGGAAATAATACTGAGAGGGGGGGTGAATCAGTATTATCAAATTCTTTTCCATATATCTTCTTTACTTATACTTTGAATTATTCTTTGTATGTTAGTACCATAAAATAATGAGCATGAACAAGAAAAAACAAATAGTCACACCAAAGAACACCAGATATAAGGTGGAAACCCAATGTGGGTGAAAACCACCTGCTCCAATATGTTTTTATCTTCTTTCAATTAGAAACTCCTTTTACAATGATCTTGTACTGGTGCAGTCCTTTACCAGTACGTAGGTTGCAACCTACAGAGAGCTACAACTCTCATTTTCCAGTTTCTCCTGGAAAGGAGTTACAACCCCCTTTGCTCTTTTAAGGACCACGTTTCATTAATTTTCAAACTGGATCCATGAAAATCAAATAATCATCAAGACATGAAAATCACCCAATCTCTTTGTACAATAAACCAATGAATTACCCACTCTTCAGAATGCTGTAAACAGAAAAGAATACCAGAAATCTAACCCCAGAACTCTGCTGTAATAGATAAAGGACAATCAACAATTGTTTCAACATAAGACTGCAGCTTCACCAACAGGGGCCTGCGTATGTCCGCAGCGCTTCTGAGACAAAACTGCGCAGATCCGCACTGGTTGTTCTTCTGCTCTGCGAAATTTTCTTCAGATCCGTACCTTCACTTCTGACTTACTGCGTAGACCAGCACTGTGCCTTATTCAAGCCTGCATACCTCGCATTTCGCACTTGACTGTGCTGCGTGTGCCCCGCACTGTGCCTTCTCCTGTACTGCGTACCTTGCACTACGCTTTTTACTGCGCTGCGTACCCACGCACTTTGCCTTTGACTGTGCTGCGTACCCACGCACTGCGCTTTTAGATCACCTGCGGACTTCTAATTAGGGCTAGATTTTCAGTACACCAATGTGCCACAGTCAGTCAGATCCACAGATCTGTTCATGGGCTCAAGAGATCACAACATGCCAATAGATTCACCTTAAGTTAAGTTATCTCCTTGAATTAGATCTAGCTTTCAAGCACCCAAAATTTCAGATCTCAAGATATTCAATTGAAAGATGCCTTAGCCAAGTGATCTCCTTCCCTATTTATAGTCAAGCCCTTATTCATGCCATGGGACAAAACCATCAATAATCAAAACAAGGGATCCAAACCGGGGCTAAAATAGATCCTATACCACAAGCCAAAACCATAGGATCAAAAACGGCGGGCTAAATACCACGGGCCAAACATAAGAAACCCCACGTGAGTGAGCTTTTTACTGCATGGAAGTGTGTGCACTGGGGTCCGCACCTTCTGAACATGTAACCTGCAGGTATGACTGCACCTCCTGGACAGAGAACTTGCAGGTCTGCACCTTTTGAACCATTCACCTACGAGCCTCTTAATTTCCATCATTTTGAGAGCTTGAACAGACAATTGCTACATGAGTGAGTTGCCATCAAGTACAACACCTGTATCATAGAGCCATACCAAAATCATAATGCCAACATATATATGGATGTATGGTGTATGCATGTGATTATTTGGTTATGAGGTGTCATTGGCATGAAAGATTATCTAGATTAACAATGGTTTTAGTCTTGCCTTGCCATTTCTTAGATAACCATGGTGTAGTGGGTTTTTCCATTTGATTTTTTTCTCTTTGGTGCTCATAAGTCCTTATGGTTGTGGGTTGGAACAAACGCTTTGGAAGCCCTGGAGTATCTTGGGTTGAGTTACTAGTCTTGTAGATTAGGTTCGAGAGATGCTTTGGAGACCTTTGTGGGTTGGCTTACTATTCTTGGAGCTAGGTTGGACAAACACTCTAGAGCCCTGCAAGGTTGTGGGTTGAATTACTAGTTCATGGAGGCCTGGACAATTGGGTAGAGACCTATTTGGTTGGTGTTGGTGATGTCCGACCATGAGGTTGAATCATTAGCTGAGGGTTGAGACAATTTGACCTCTATAAGCCCTAGTTTGGTTTTTCTTGGTTTATTCCATGATATCCCAAATTCATGCTTGGAATATGGCACAAGGGTGATTGGCTAAAAGAGAGATTTGGTTTTGCCCAATCTATGGTTGGGTGGTGCATGGAAGTCCCTTACTTGGTTTGAATTTTCATATGTGTTGTAGCGCTACAACTACCCTATAATATATTTTCTACACTTTGTTTTGGAGCCTCCCTACTAAAATCTCAGCAGCTTGTCTTACACTACCCAGGTACTTGTGCTTTCATTTTACTTTTATCTTTTGCTCTACATCTTGTGCTTTCTTAGTTTCTTTGTTGTCTAACCACAAACTCACCTCCTCACTTGGTTTCAATCTGGTTTTATCACTACCTTGATGCATTGTGAAATCCTAGAGGGAAACCAACCTTGCTCTCAAGAAATGCACAACTCAATCCAGTAGTGAGATTTTGCTCCAGAATTGCGTAGAACTAGATGGTAGCTTGTCTTTAGTTTGGAAATTACATAGAGCATGAGAGGCAGCCAGAGCCACTTAGCCCAAGAATTACATAGAAGCATTCCCTGAACAATTGCTCGATTCTTGTGTCAGTGAGTTGTCAGGTTCTCCCAAAACTATGCAATTTCTCCGTGCATGCATGGAAACCTTTCCAGAAAAAAAAGAAAAAAGTCATCGCTAAAATATAGGGATCTATTTTAGCAGTTGGAGTTACACTTGAGTTATTTTTGGAAATTGTCGCCATGTGTTGCTTTTTGCTATATTTTTGAACTTCATGTCATAAATGATAATCTATCAAATCTATTAAATGGATGCTTCCAGAGTTCATTTTCACATTCAACCTTAGATTTTTGGTATTCCTGAGGCATCTAGGAATCTTCGACACAGTCAACAGAACTTTTCTAGGTAAGTCTTGGCTTTCTTGTCTTTTGCTGCCTTTTCTTTAGCTTTTGTTTCCTTGGCTTGTGAGAGTGTTGTTTTACCATTTTTATTAAATGATCGTTGGAATTTTTATTTGTTTTAGCTTGTAAAAGTGTTATTTTAAGTTTTGCATTGCCTTTCCTAATTGTTGCATGCATAACCTAGTTTTTTCACTAACGGTCGTCATTGCGGAAACTCTCCCCACAAGCTTCATTGTTCTTTTTTTTAACTTATTTATGTATTTGTTTTGATTACGTGCATCATTATTCACTCAGAAATGCACCAAACTTCACTTAAACATTCAAATATGCTTGTTTTCATGTTGCCCTTGGGCAGATCTGGGCTTCCTTTGCCCAAATATAGCTATTCCTAGCATGCACTACACATTTTTGGATATCAAGGCTCTTCCTTAGCTCTAGGAATTGTGCAAAGACTTCCAGTGACTGGCTCCAAATATGCATTGTGCAATTCTAGGAGCCAGTCCTGGAGTCTTCCCCAATGGGATTGCGCAATGTGCAATCCTAACCAGCATCAAAGCTAAACTGAATTGCACATTGCACTGTTTTGGTCATTATAAAGCCACACTAGACTACACATTACATAGTTATAGTCATCATCACCTCTCACTGGTAGCTAAGATTCTGCAATGCACAAATCTAGCTGATTGTCCCGCATCTTTGAAACATAGAATTATACAATCTTCACCAAGAGTTTCCCAGTTTGTTGCATGATCTGACCTTGAAGTGATTTTCAATTTCAAGATAACATTTTCATGCCATGGGTGTCCTCTTTGTGTCTAGGTACATCAATTTTTGAGTAACTTCTCAGCAGTACAGGTAACATGGCTTCCAAGAGAGAGGGATCAAAGGATACTGTAGAGAGAAACATTAGAGATGTAGAGTAACATGTGTCAATGAACTTGTCAGTCTATGCAGACACACAACTGTTCATAGAGAAGGACAAGAAGATAACATGGCAGGAAATTAAGGACATATTTGTAGGAAGCTTCAAGGAAAATTTGGAAGATTGAGAGGTCTATGTCAACATCCAAAAGTTAGCCTTATACAAGGTTGCATGTAGGTACACCACCTTCCGGTGTGCAGACATCATTCACTTTATTGTCTCACATACTGATCTCGAGATGATGGTATTGAGGAGTGCCAGTGGATCATAACTTGCGACCTTTGGGACATAAAAATATCATTAGATGTATCACTTACCACAGCCGGTGAATGACATGGATGCACTCTTCTATACCCCAAACAACAATGTGAACACTAGAGACATTATGAAGCATTGGGTAAAATAGCCATCGAAGTTCAGGTCAACACCCAATCAGGTCTACAAGACTAAGTCACTCAGAAAGGCCTACCAACCCTTGATCATATTTGCATGCCACTTGTATAGTCAAGAGAGCACGAAGACCTTTCCATAGAATGAGGTGGCTGTGTTGGATCAGTTGGAAAATGAAGGTAGGTCATTCAGCTGGTCGGATATGTTGTCTCTTTAGCTCAAAGTAAAAGTAACCATCTAATTATTCGGGCATTCACATCAGGTTTACTCATGAAATATTTGATTGTAGCATGGTCATTATTTAGAAATGTTTGATAACCTATAATATAATGCCCAAATTTGTTCAATGAGTGCACAAAATCCAAGACATCCTTTTTGGTCACTGTGTAGTTCAGTTCAGCCTTTGACAAATTCTTACCGATAAAGTAAATGGCATAAGGAAATTTTTCATCTATCTAGCCTAGGGATGCTCCTATGGCTTTGTGTGAGGCATTAGCATGAATATGAATAGGATGGACCCAATTTGGGCCTTGGAGAATCGGTGCAGTGGTTAACTTGTCCATCAGGGTGTCGAAGGCCTCTTGACATCTTTTTGACCATACAAACTCAGAGTCTTTGGCCAACAACCCAGATAAAGGAGAAGCCAACTTGTTGAAATCTTTTATAAACCTTCAGTAATATTAAGATAACCCTAGGAAATTTATGACATCTATCTGCCTTTGTGGAGGTGGGACCCTTTGGATGATAGCTATTTTTTTTGGGTCCACCTATAGTCCTTGCTGAGATATTGAATGATCTAGCACGGTCCCTGCAGTCATCAAGAATTCACATTTTTTGGGACTGAGAGACAGGTTCATTTCAATGCATTTGTGCATAACCTTACCTAAGTTGGACAAAGCCTCCTTGAAATTACCTCCATAAGGTGTAAAATCATCCATATAAATTTCTACCGCATCATGAACTAACTCGACAAAGATACTCAGTACTACTCTCTAAAAAGTGGTAGGAGCATTGCATAAGCCAAAAGAAGGACACTATAGGTGAAAGTACCCCAAGGAAAAGTGAAGGTGGTTTTGTCTTGGTCTTTTGCGTTGATCTGGATTTGATTGTACCCGCTGAATCCATCTAGGAAAGAGAAAAACTTTTACCATGCTAGGCCATCTAGCACTTGGTCGATGAAAGGTAGATGGCAATGGTCCTTCTTTGTGGCTTTGTTTAACTCTCTGTAATCGACACAAATCCTCCACCTACCATTTTTCTTTGGAACTAACACCAAAGGAGAGACCCACTCACTATCTGACATAGGGTAAATGAATCCTGCATTTGGAATATTTTGTATTTCTTCTTTAACTATTTATTTAAGAGCTAGATTCATCCTACTTTGCGGTTTCCAGACTAGCTTGCAACCTTCCTTGATATAAATATGGTGAGTACACACCGAGGGGTGCACTCCCTTCATTTCTTTGTAATTCCAAGCAAAAGCATCCAGATGTTCCTTTATCATGTTGCACAATTTTTCTTCTTGGAGAACAGAAAGAGATGGATTGATTTTCAAATATCTCTCGGGGCTGAATTATATGGTTTTGACACGGAGAGGATTGGAATCAGCTAAGCATAGATCGATATGATGGTTGTTCTGGGTTTCCTTTACTACTTCTTCTAACGACAATGTACTGGGAGTTGGACTTTGGAGTATGTGTTCGATCAAATCATCTTCATCATGTTGTCCCCCTCCCATGGTTGTTTCTAAAGTATAGAGCTTCATCTTCCTCATCCTCTTCTAGCCATAAAGGTAAGTAGTGTTTTAGAGATGGTTGAGCAAGAGCGTATAGGACTAACTGCTTGGGCATATGCCCATTTTTTATGGTCATATTTCCAGCTCTGTAGCTATGTAAGCATCAATAGTGGCTAACCAGGGCCTCCAAAGGGTGATAGTGTAACTAGTAATCTTAGCCTTAGGTTGGAGAACTAGGAAATCTATAGGGTATTCCCAAGAATCGATGGAGACCATCACATCCTCCACAATCTCCTCAGGGGTCACTGTGGAGCAGTCTGCAAGTTGTAGAACTATTGTGGTCTTTCTCAATGAACCTTGGAGGTTGAGCTTGAGTGGTGTCCTTGGTGATCACATTAATGGTAGCCCCAAGATCGATCAAAGTGTGTGGGATGATGGTGCCATTGATGTGTACATCTACTACAGGGCTTCTAGGTTCCAACTACTTTGGACAAATTACCTTCCCCAACATTAAGTTGGACAACTTTCCAATGAAATTAATGGTAGGGGCATCTCTTCTTTGCCTCACTGGATTCTTGAAGCACTTCTATTTAATAAAATTTTTGTAAATAGGTACATATTTAATATATGGGAGAAGTGGAATTTTGACACATAGGTTTTTCAATTTTGCTAGAAGTTCAGTCTCTTGTGGGGTAGGGTGGAGTGGTTGGGTTAATCTCTCAGGAAAGGGTGGTGGATTTACTTTAAGAATTCTCTCCTCTCTTTCTTCCTCAACCTCCCTAGGTGGAGGTGGAGGTTGGTTGTCCGGAAGTACTCTCCTAGATCTTAGCTTGATTTCCTGAATTTCCACAACATAAGCTAGATAGGATGTCTCTCCACTATATATTTTTTGTGCGTGTCTATTGTTTGGGTTTGAATTTCACTAGGCAAGCATCTAGGGTTGTTTAGGTGGAGCAGAGTGTAAAATTTGTGGTTGGGTAGGTGGTGAAGGCAATAAAGCTGGAATATTGTTGCATGGAGGCCTCCACCCCTAGGGCAGTGCATTCCAGTGAGGTTGTGGCAGATCATATGGTTGAAATGATTGGCTAGCTTGTTGGGAATGATACTAAGGTGCAAAGGACCAAGGACAAGCTGTAGACTAGGAAGGATGAGTAGGGGGGCCCTATGAAGGTATGGATGTGGTCTGGCTGGGGTTGAAATATGCATGGGCTGACCCTTGCATGCCCTGCTGGTATGGCCTAGGCCCATGAGGTATCCTTTGGTTTATGTAGCAGAGCTGCTTACTGAGCCCTTCAACTACTTGATATACAACTTTTAGTCTAGGTAGAGAAGAAAACTTGTCTGTGGAGTGGTTTTCTTCACAGAATGAGCAAATTTCAATAGAATTCAATGGACATTCATTCTTAGGGTGCTTCCTGTGCATCTAGGACAAAAAATGGCCAAGGATGTCTCTTCTTCCTCTTGCTTTCTCTTAATGTGCATGGTGTCCATCTACAGTGCAAGGATTTGCAACATCTCACTCTTGAAATCCTCCAACATATTTCCAATTTCACCCTTGATGGATGAATTGGAAGAGGATGGATTGACCATAGGTTGACTACCTCTACCCTTTTTCCTAGCTACCCTAGAATGGTTTCTAAAGACAGTCTTGATATATTCATAGGGTAACTGGTAGATATACCCTCCTGCTAACAAGTGTAGGGTATCTAGAAGATCTTCCCTTACTCCTCTAAGCAGGACCAGCTTTAGTGATTCAGGGTTAACTATGCACCTGGCCCTTTTGTAGCTAAGCTGGAATCTTTCTTCATAATCCTCTAGGGATTCATCATTACCTAAGGTCATCCTCAAAATTTCCTCTTTAGTTTCTTTAGACCTACAATAGTCTCGATACTTGTTGTTGAAGGCTTGCAACATCTGAGCCCAAGTTGTGATGCTATCTCTAGGCAAACCCATGAACCAGCACAAGGTTACATCCTTGAGAGTGTATGGAAATAGTTTCAACTTCTGCTCATCATTTGTATAGTCATAGGTTCGGCATATGACAACAAACTCACATAAGAAAGTGTCTAGGTATTCTGTGGTCAGACCATGGAAATGAGGAAGGGTAGAAGGGTTTATATTTTTCATCTTAGTATCCTCATTGGTTTCCCTGATGAGGAAGGCACCATCAACTCTTTCTCTATTTCCTTTATCATTTTTGTTTTCAGCCATAGGTTCAGTAGGAATGGGTTCTCCTTCTTCTTCTTCCCCTGTAGGTTATTCAAATATGTCTGGTTTCTTACCCCAAGGGTTCCTCCAGTTCATAGCCACTGAAGAAGAGGGAGGATTGGTTGTTTGAAGTAGTGAGGTGTTGTGGCCACCAACAACCCCCTCCTTATTTAGTATTAGCAATAACACTAAATAAGTGGGGACCCTTAGTCAAAAAATTTGAAAAAATCAATTAGCGCTTATATTTCCTTTTAGATAAAGCTTACCGTCATGGACTTAGGAAAATACTTTTGAAAAATCTAAAACACTTAAGTTTCATGATAAAGAAAGTAAAGTTACTCCTTAAAGAGATATCGCATCGTGCAAAGAAAGATAGGGCACCTTCTTATGAGCCAAAATGATAAAAACTGCGAGAATGTGACGCGAAACTCCAACGCATCGCATGCATTAATGAGCACTCACGTTGAAAAACCTTAAAATCGCTGATATGCGATATTGCATATCACATATCGCATATCACAATTCGCATAAAGCACATCAACAAAAATAGCACGACAATATTGCGATTAAGTGATCTTGCGATGTGGCAATCTTGCTCTAATGATAATGCGATTTACCGATATGCGATACTACGATGCAAATCGCAGAAACATTCCATCGCAGATTTTCCTGGCTCATTATTCAAAAACCTTTTCCATAAACCAAGAACCGGTTACGCGCTTTAATGATAATTAATGAGTAACATGCCAGTTGTTAATAAAATATGGTTTTGTGTTTATCGAAGAGCCAGTTCATGTAAGGTGGCATGTTTTTCCATATCCCTGGCATTTAAAGCTTTCCTGTCATTATTTTTATCATTACTTTCACCTCATTTGTGAACTGCAGGAACGAAGAATAAAAGGTTATACAAGGCGGTATGCAGAAAACTATGAGGAAGAAAGGGCAAGACTCTAATGTCCAAAGACAGAGAAATGGCACCCTTATACACAAACACCGCATGCAATGGAGCCGCAGGTTCACAGAATTCAGTTGAGCCATCCATTACAAATCTCTCATATACAGCCATGGTTAAATGGGTACTGAACGATGCTAATGTCAGAAACAGAAAGTTTAATGCTCAGGGTCAAGAGCTCATGAAATCATTATTTTTACAAATTTTGAGCTTTATACCTGATAAGAGAAAGAGGCACAAAAGGTGAAAAATGCATTAGAGAAGCCAGGATCAAAGATACAGAGGCAGTTTCTGATGCGTGATTAGCACCTAGTGCTAATCGTGCATCGCTGAGAAAACTTGCTCGAAAAGGAAAGATTCTAATTGCTCAGCCACTTGCAAGCCCCGAAAATTGCAAGAAAGCAATGATAAAAACAAACTACAAACATAAATCTAAAGAAAAGGTAGAAGCAATCCAAGGGTTAACCAAGTTGAACTGGGACTATTACTAGGCATACACGGTAAAACCACATAGTCAGTGGATGACTCTCAAGTATATCACTGATTTTGCTAAAAGGATGGTGCCAACTCTTGCCAATTCTGTTTGCTTAGCTCAAATAAAAGTGAAAGACAGTTAGCTGACTCTACTCAAGCAAATATTGAATGCTTGCGACGTTAAGGAGCAAATGCAGAAATAGTTAGATGATAGATTTAATTTTAGAAATAGTTTTACTTTATTTTTGCCTAGAAAAAGGATAGTCATTTAAACCGTATCCTGAATTTTTGTAAATAAATTATTTTTAGTTTTGGTTAGTAGTATTTAAACCCTTCTCATGCATTTAGAGAAGGGTCCAGAAATTTGTCAAAAACTTGTCCTCAGAACATGCACTTTTGCACCCTCTGAGGAGGTTTTGATGAATGAATGGAACGAGATTTGTTAATGTTTGCATTTAATATCTGCTACTGATGTTACACTTTTGTACTCTTATTGGATGTTAGATCAAGAGGAGATAAATCATTGTTGCTTGAAGCTCATGAGTAGGACTAGTTATAAATGGTACTTTTATCTCTTAACCATTTCTACTTATGTGTTAAAGTGATATACAATTTTTAGTTGTTTATATATTACTGCATGAATGCCTGAGTTATCATTTGGCACTTTTGTATGGTGATAGCTATTTATTTATGCTTAATGTATGAATAGCTCATTATGCAATATTTTTTTCACGACTGTTTCATCTAACTTCTTATACAAAGTGGTTCATCCTTATTGATTTCTTTTCTCATAATAGCTGAATGATCTTTATTACCAGTTGTTATCTGAAATATTTTTAGATCACATAATAGAAGAATTACACCCCGGGTTAGTATAGACTTAGATGTTGCTGCTTATTAGAATACAATAGCATAGAATTAGATTAAAGTTAGAATTAGAATATCTTAATTAGGAACTGTTAGATCAGGAACATCAAATTATACACACACACGCACTCATAAATTGGGAAACTGGTCCAATATCCCCAGTCAGACTTGTTATACCAAACGGATAAGGAGCTTCCAACCAAGGTTCGGACCGGGCGGGTATCCCCCTTGTTGTACACCCGATTTTCGGGGCTTCGACATATTTGGCGCTAGAAGGAGGGCTTGAACTATGAATGGCAAATAAATCTAAATCTAAACACCATTCTGAGAGTAAATTTTCCTCACCATCTCCCCCAACTTCTCCATTACACTTAAATCCAGAGTTAGAAGTCATTGTAGCATCAACCGCTGCTACAAACCCTGACATTTCAGAACAATCTACTATTGAACCTCCTGAAATCAAATCTCTAATTCACAAACTTCAGCGATTTTCTATTTCTCCTCAAAGATCTGATAAATCTCAAGGCAGCGTGACTTCGCAATATGACCCTGCTCATTCCCTGACCAGATTAAAGAGTGAAAAGTTTGGCATTGAACCAACCAAATTACCTCTTCCCAAAAGGAAAAGAGTCAGATAGCAAGACTTTTTCATCATCATCATCCATCTCAACCTCTTCACCGCAAAGTCAACCATCCACTCCTCCACTTCAGATCATTGTCCATCTGCCCACTGCAACCCCCGTGACTCCTCCTCAATCATCTGCAATCGCAATATCTTCATCCTCCCAACCGCAAGGATCATCTTCTGCACTTTCCTCTATTAGTAGTTCAGCAATGGCCCAAACTCCATGGAATAACCCTGGGGCAGTCTTAATGCCTGCACCCTTGAGTCAAATATCGACCCATCCTAAGAAATGGCTGCCTAAGTTTAATCCCGAGGCAGGCATGCTAGCAGAAGAGCATATAAACAACTTTATGCTATCCATTAATCTCAATGGGGTTACTAATGAAGATGCTATTATTCGACTTTTTCCTTATACTCTGCAAGGAAAAGCCGGATCATGGTATTTCTCATTACCCTCTGGATCTATCACTATTTGGGACATCTTCCAAGAGCAATTCCTGACCAAGTTTGGTGATGACAGGTCTACGACAACGCTAATCAACGACCTATCTAACCTTAGGGCCGAATCAAGAGAGCCTATCAAAGATTTCAATTTACATTTCAATAAAATCCTAAACAAAATTCCTACTGCTTCCCAGCCTAGCGAAGAAGTACGAAGTGAATGGTATATCACTGCTTTACCATCAAACATAGCAATCTTCGTGGACAGGGCTAATAAAACAACCTTAGCCAAAAACATGAAAGAAGAAATAGCAGTAGAGAAATGTATAATAGCCCTAGAGAAGAAATACGTGATAGAGGAATGGAAATCCAAGAAAGTCACCTTCAAAGAAGATTCCAAGAAGAAACAAGCAAAAGATCCATTCAATTTGGAGGGATTGCAAAAAGTTCTAAAGACCATGTCCGATGAAATGGTCGACATCAAGAAGCAAGTAGTAGAAACTTCTTCAAAAAATCCCTACAGAGCTTTTAAAAGAGGCCCTTCAACAGATTCAAAGCAACCCAATGCTATTACAAATGTTGAATCCGAAGAAGAGGAAGAGGAAATTGCCATTGAAGGGCAAACCGATGAAGAAGAACAAGGAATGTGGGATTTTCTCCTCCCACAAGAAGAAGATCAAGAAGTATTCCCAGTTAGCACACAAAGTAGAAATCAGCTTGATCCTCCCCAAACTATCCCTAAGCCAAAGAGCGCAAGCTCTGCAATAAAGGATAAAGTCGCAACAAAGAAAATGACATCTAAAGCGACTCAAACCAGCCCAGTCCAAACAGGTTCATCAACTCCATCTAAAACGCTGATCGTTTCGGATGAAATGGAGTACAATATTATAGAAGATATGAAAAATACTAGGGCCAACATCACTCTTTACGAATTAAGCAAGTTAAAGCATCAACAAAAGATAATGTTGAAAGAATTACATGCTGTGCTAGTTGCACCTTTGCCTATCGCTGTACTTTCTCAAGCTTCCCAGAACATGGGAAGACCTTCAACTAATGCAACCAATAAGATTGATCCAAATGACATCACTTTAATTGGAGGAAGATCGAAATCTCATACTCCCCCGTTTCTCCTTACTTATGAAATTTTCAATAAAAATGTGCATAATTGTTTACTGGATTCTGGTGCTTCATCGAATATTTTACCAAAGTCCATATGTGCCAAATTAAATGTTTAACCACATAAATCCATTGTGCACATAGTTCAGCTAGATTGATCTCAAGTTGAAGTGATTGGCGAACTAAATCAAGTAACCATAAGGCTATCATCTAACCCGAAGGTATATCAAGTTATTGATATTTTAGTTGCTGATATTACAGAATTTTATGGCTTAATTCTTAGCAGGGATTGGTCAGAAAAACTTCATGGATACTTCACAATTGACTGGTCGCACATGTGGCTGCCCTACAATGGTAAACCAAATCAAATAAAAGTTGGACAAGAACTACATAAAAAATACATAGTAACGGAGCTAGAGGGGGAAAATGAACCAGTAGCATATAACAATAGCATTATTGGCAATTACTCAGTAGATTCTTTCCTCAGCAATTTTACTGCTCATACATCACCTTACTTAGAACATTCTGTTTTGTCCCAAGTTGAAATTTTTTCTCAAATGGATAGTTCAAAATGTATCAATTTTTTAAATAGTCTTGTAAATAAATCTTTGTTTTGGAAATTATTTTTTGATGGTTCTAAATATAATGAAGGAGTAGGAGCAGGATGCATTCTAATTAGTCCAGAAGGAGATAAAATTATGCTAACATGCAGACTCGAATTTGATTGCACCAACAATATAGTAGAATATGAGGCTTTAGTCCAAGGGTTGTACAAAGCAATTGGGTTAGACGTCAAGTACCTTCAAGTTTTCGAAGACTTTGTAATTGTAGTCAGATAGGTACGTAATACTATACATTGCTTATCAGGTCATTTAAAACATTATGAATCTTTAGTTCAAGATCTGACTGAGCATTTTATAGCATTTAATATTTCTTCAATTCCCAGACTCCAGAATGCAAATTCAGACCTTTTGGCTAACGTAGCTTCTAAACTTATTCCTTCAGAAGATTTTAGTCCAGACAGATTCTCAATAGAATTAATCTTTAGACCATCTATTCCTAATAACATCACAAATTGGAGAATATTCAACGACGATCCTGATATCGTAAATTTCCTCACATCTGAAGGATCCTACTCCAATCAAATAATTGACAAAGACCAACATGATCGACAATTGCAACAAGATAGCACTAACAATGCTATACCTAAGTCGGTAGTCAAGTTAGAAGACCTGTACGATTTGAAATATCGGTTTAAAAGGTCTACCAATTCAAAACTCCAAAGTTCAACTTTGAATTACGAATTAGTAAACCTAGGAATTGATGCTAAACCACAAAACATTAATCTAGGTCTCGGCCTAGGCCCTGAAGAAAAATTAGCGTATATTCATATTTCGAGACAATATAAAAATGTTTTTTCTTGGAACTATGATGAACTCAGAACATACGACACTTTGATCATCCAACATACTATTCCAATGATCGATAATGAAAAACCTGTCCAACAAAAGTTGAGAAAGATCCATCCCAATTTAGAAAATCAGATAAAGACTGAACTCAATAAGTTATTGAAAGCCAAAATAATCTTTCCCGTCAGACATTCTAAATGGGTCTCCAATATGGTACCTGTTAGAAAGAAAAACGGTGATATTAGAATTTGCATTGACTTTCGAAATCTTAACAAGGCTTGCCAAAAAGATAATTTTCCTTTACCACCTATGGAACAGATATTGCAGGCAGTGGCGAGTTCAGAATTAATGTCTTTCTTAGATGGATTTTTAGGATACAATCAAGTGTTGGCACATCTTGATGATCAATTAAAAACCACATTCAGAACTAAATGGGGCACATACGCATATCGAAAGATGCCATTTGGTTTGATTAATGCTGGTGCCACATTTCAGAGAGCCATGGACATCGCATTCAAAGGTTTAGTCAATAAATCTATAGTAATTTATTTGGATGATATAACCGTGTATTCCAAGAAACAAAGCAACCATCTTAGAGATTTAAAACAAATCTTCCAACGTTGTTTAAGGTATGGAATTTCACTTAACCCAAAAAAAATCCTTTTTCGCATTAAGTGAATGGAAACCTCTAGGATTCATATTGTCAAAACTGGCATTCACATCGATTCTGACAGAATCAAAGAGATTTCTGAAATATCCCTACCTCACAACAAAAAAGCCATGCAATCTTTCCTTGGTTAGATCAACTTTGTAAAGAGATTTGTTCCAGATTTTTCATGAATCGTGTCTCCTTTACAAGCCATGATTAAAAAGAACTCAAATTTTAAATGGGGCCAAGATGAACATGAAGCATTGAACCTGATCAAACAAGCTATTATTAATGCTCCATCTTTAGCAACTCCAAATATTTTAGAGCCTTTTATTCTATATACATTCACCTCAGACAAGTCATACATTGCGATACTCACTCAGGAAAATCAAGAAATGGTGGAAGCCCCAAATACCTTTTTCAGTTCAAATTTACAAGGCACTAAATTGAATTATTTAGATGAGGAGAAACAGGCCTTTGCCATTTTCAAAGCAATCAAATACTTCAGACCTTTTCTAGTCAAAACCCATACAAAAATCATAGTACCATTTCTAGCGGTAAGGAATCTTCTAGTACAGAAGGATGTAGGTGAGAAAAGGGCCAATTGGGTTACTGCCTTACAAGAATATGACATATAAATCAAACCAGCAAACCTTGTAAAAGGTCAAGGCTTTTGCAAAATACTGGTTGGAGCGTCGCAAATTTCTGAAATTCCATCTGCAGAGGTACGAATGTGCGAGGTAAGCCTAAACAATGTAGAATCATTATACACTGATATCATTTATTATCTTAAGAATGGGTATGCTCTTTCACACCTCGATCATAATAAGAAAAGTGTGCTAAGTTTGAAAGCCAAACAGTATCAGCTCATAAATGATAGCCTTTTTAGAATAAATTATGATTCTATTCTCCTTAGATGTCTTGAGAAATCTGAAGCTGAAAAATTTTTGCAGGAACTCCACGATGGGCCAGCAGGCAGACACTATGCTGGAGATGCTGCTGCACATAAAATCTTGCGCGCAGGGTATTACTGGCCCACATTATTCAAAGACTCGTACAGTTATGTGAGGTAATGTCAAGTCTGCCAAACTACTGCTTGGAGACAAAAGGAGCCATCCTTGCCACTACAACCAGTTAACACTGAGCAACCTTTCAGTCAGTGCGGATTGGACATAATAGGTGAGATTGTTCCTCACTCTTCTAAGCAACATAGATATATCCTTACAGCAACATATTATTTTACTAAGTGGATAGAAGAAGTTCCACTCAAGATGGCTAATGATGAAAATATCATTGAGTTCATAGATCAATTTATAATCACCAGGTTTGGATTGCCTTCCGCTTTAATGTTTGATAATGCATCATACTTTTATGGATTGCCTTCCGCTTTAATGACTGAATTTGCACTTAAAAGAGGATTCAAACTTAAATATTCGGCCAATTATTACCCACAAGGCAATGGATTAGCTGAGTCTAAAAATAAAAACCTAATCAGGATTATCAAAAGAACAATTGACCAAAATCATAAAAATTGGCATAAGTCTTTAATACATGCTTTATGGGCAGACCGAATAACGCAAAATGCTTCTATCGGCACTTCTCCCTTTAATTTAGTTTATGGGAAAGAAGTGGTTCTTCTGACTCATTTAGCAATCCCCTCTTTGTCTCTAGTTTAATACATTGATGAAGTACCAACTTCCTCCTTACAGCTAAGACAAATGGAAATAATCAAATTAGAAGAACAACGAGAATAGGCTAAGAAAACCCATGCTCATCATCAAGCACTAGTAAAATCCTCTTTTGATTCAAACATAATGACCAGAAAAGATTTTCATATAGGAGATTTAGTTTTAAAATGGGACAAGGCTCATGAAGAAAAATTGAAACATACAAAATTTCAAAGAATGTGGCTTGGTCCTTTTCAATTTGTAGAAGTCATAGATCCATCAATGTTTGTGTTACAGGATTTAGCAGGTAAGAGAGACTCTTTGCCTGTTAATGGACAAATTCTCAAGAAATATTTTCCATAGAAGATTATTCTTCTATTTTGTAGAGTAATTGTTTTTCTTTTCATAATAAAACGAGTTGTGAGTGGTTACATTAGGCATTTACGAGTAAGACACCAATTCTCTTTCAGATTTTGATCTTTTCGCTTGTATAAATAGCAAATCTTTTGGAAAATTGATCTTT
>APFE030195380.1:37721-74221 GCA_000404065.3 Pinus taeda | reverse complement strand
TTTGATTTGAAATCCTGAGCATTGTCAGTGATGATCTTCATGGGGCAGCCAAATCTTGACATGATGTTATTTTATAAAAATTTAATAATAACTACATATGAAGCTTGTCTTGTGGGAATTGCTTCAACCCACTTTGTGAAGTAATTAGTGGTTGTTAAGATCCACCGATGTTGGCCTGAAGTAGTAGAATGTACCTTGCCAATAAAATCTACCCCCCACTGATGGAAAGGAGTTTCCACAAAAACAAATTTTAAAGTCAATGAGAACAACTTCCTTTTCCCTTCAAATATTTGACATTCATGACAAGTAGCAACCTTTTTGTATACATCTTTGAAAATTGAAGGCCAATAAAATCCCGCTCTGATTATTTTATTCACTTTTTCTCTCTAGTAATGATGTCCTCCACAATCACCTTTATGAAACTCTTTAATCACTTTTTCAGCTTCATCTTTCAATAGACAATTAAGAAGTACCCCACCTGAATCTTTCTAATACAAGCATTTATTAAAAATACAATATCTTAATGATTTGAACTTGAAAAATTTGGATTTTGATTTTTTTAGTTCAGGAGGGGCTCTGTGATTTTACAGTACAATGATAACATCTTTATACCAATATGACATTGTCAACTTTTCTTCAACAGGGATCACTTCTTCATCTTCAATTGTATCTAAATTTTCTGCTACAAAATTAATATCTAGACACTTAAAATTTGATTGAGTCATCAACTTTTTCAATCCTTGTCCTTTTACCAAATTTGTAGGATTTATTTCGAGATCATACTCTAGTAGAGTAGCAATCCATTTACTCCTTTTACAATCTGGATTAGCTTGGGTTAACATGTCCTTTACTATAACATTAGGTACATAGGGAATAATGTGTGAATTAATGACATACACCCTGAAATATTTAAGATCTTTCACCAAAGCATAAGCTTGTTTCTCCATGATGTTATATTTCAATTCAGAATTTCTAAGTGTTCTACTGAAAAATGAAATAGGTTGTTCATAACCTTGATGTCCTTTCTGCAACAATACTCGAGCAATTGTGTGTTCTGAAGCAAAAGTAAAAACCAGAAAATGCTTTGAAAAATCAGGATTTATGAGGACTCGAGCCTAAATAAGAGCCTTTTTTATTTCTTCGAATGAATGTTTAGCCTCTGCTATCCATTTAATATCACAATCTTTCCTAAGCATCTTTGTGATGTGTTTCACAATTTCTGCAAAGTTAAGAACAAATCTTCTCATAATATTCACTTTGCCTAAAAAATATTGGATTTCTTTTCTATTTCTAGGCAGACCAATTTTCTGGATAACATAATCCCTACTTGGATCAATCTTAATTCCTTCCTTTGATATAATATGACCCAACAAAATTCCCTTTGTCAAAGAAAAAATACTCTTAGTTGGGTTTAAATAAATATAAAAAAATATCAAATTTTCTGCATTTTTGAAAGACTTTCTCCAAGTGTTTGAGATGTTCTTATTCTTTTTTAGAAAACATGGTGATATCATACAAATATACCACTACAAACCTGTTTATCTCATTTGCAAATGAAATGTCCATACCTCTCTGGAAATTTCCTCCTACATTCATAAGTCCCAAAAGGCATATTTGCATACACAAATGTTCCCCAGGGTGTAGTAAAAGTTGTCTTCTCTTGATCATCATGATGTACTAATATCTGATTATAGCCTGAGAAACCATCTAGCATCGACATCCTTTGTGATCCTACAATTCTTTGCAAAATATGATCCATTTTGGGAAGTGGATAATTATCTTTTAATGAAGCTTTATTCAAGTTTCTGAAATCAATGCATATCCTAATTTCCCCATTCTTCTTTCTCACGAAAACCAGGTTACCCAGTGTGTTGAAGTAAAATTATGAGTGCGGACTCAAACAATTCCTCTAGCCCGATAATGGGTCTAGCCGCAACTGACATTCTATAGAAGAGTTCCTTAGGTTAGAACCAATTAAGAGGGTGTACCTCTTAGTACGTTTATCCCATTTGATGATATCCTTGCTTACTCTCTCTGACTATCTCTCATTTCCTTCTTCAAACACCTGAAACAAGGAAACAACAACAAACAACAACCATGATAATAGACAAATTGTAATTCAACCTAGTTAACAAGTCAAGAAACATTAATCCATGAACATGTAAGATAACACGTCATGTAGTAAATCAATCGATAGTTGCATATATATTGGATCAAGAAGAGATTACAACCATTGTCTTGACGTTGTCATTCTCCTCCAAAAAAACCAGGTTCCCACACACTTATTTTAGCATTCCATGATGGCCTCAACAATAATAGTTTTAAGGCTCTTCCCTTTAGGCTTCACACTAAACCAAATTCACACTTCTCCCTCACAAAACTAGAGAGCTAAAATTATGAATAGCTTGCTATTTACTCCAAACTTAATTAGCACTAGCACACCAACATTAACACTAGCTTGTGCTTGGGAAAAAGGGAGGTTTATATAGCATGAATGGATGGGAGATGGATCCTCTTCTCATGGGTGAAGGTCTTATCTCTTGATGTAGTTACATCATTATAGGGGAAAGGAGCTCAAACTGACATCCTCGACCTCATCCAGCCAAACCATTTACCAGACTTTCGTTACAAAGCTTCTAGAGCTGGAAGCTTTGGCTCTTTATTTAAAAAGATTTCCATAAGAGGACCAACATGACTAAAAAAAATCTTAGTAGCTCTGGTTGGTGCTAGGGATAGTGTTAATCCATGCATATCGGTGCAAGGAGGACAAGGCCCATTATCGCCAGTCTTGTAAACTGGGAAAAACATAAGATTTTGGGAAAATGGTGTAAAAGGGAATTGTTCTGCTCATGAAGAGGGACACAATGGGAGTTTCTTCATGAAGGGAAAGCATGAAGCGTTCACTATGGAGGTCCTCTAGGATTAAGGAATGGGGATTACAGGGACAGTGACAAAATTTTGTGTAATATATGTCCCCTAAAGCGTGAAGGCTGAACTAGAGTGAGGGATGCAATGCTTTATGAATCAATGTGGGGAGTTGCAGTCTGTTGTTAGAAAACTTGCAAGAAAGTACAGATACATATACATACCTGAAATCTCTGTCAAATGATACATGAATCGTGGTATGGATGTATCCATCCAGAGAATGATCATGTGAATGGATCCAGGCATGGGCACAACCATCCGTTAAACAGGATCATGATGAAACCAAGGTATGGTTGTAACCATCCAATAAATTTGAGAAGGATCACATATGATAACTCATGGTATGGTCACAACCATCCATATGAGAGGGACATGTATATCAACATAAGCATGTCACATCACTTCGCAACCTAGACTTTTATGATCTGATTCCAGGGTCTTGCGGTCCAACACGACCCGATCAAAGTACAAATTCTAACATGTGAATAGATGTGTTGACGTCGAACGTGCCAAAAAATTGCTTGATTACCAGCCAGTGATGTAAACTGTTAATAAGCGTGAGAGAAACCACCAATAATGAAAATGGTCCTCAAGGTACTATCAGCACAATCCATGGAATCTGGATAGAGGAACTGAAGTCTAACACCCGTGAAATCACTCGATCGAAATCCAATGATGTGAACTTGTCATCAAGTGTGAAGAACTTGAAGTTAGAGCATCCAAGCTCTAAGGTATTGAAAGGGAGTCTCTCGGTCAACTTCCCAAATAATGAGTTGAAGTCGACAAGAAGCGACCATGTTGAAGGAGGGCCATAATGAATCCCACATCATCGAGGCGAGACAAAAGATGCAAAATGATTTTGGGTGATACAGAGAATCAGAGGTAAGTGTAATTGTAGAAGGAAAACTCTTGAACATATCGGCGACACAACTGGAAGTTTGGCAGATTTTGGATCCATAGGATCGGTGGTCATAATAACATGGCAGAGATCAAATGGAAGGAAAAAATGAACAGCCCAACCGAGGAAGTTCACTGATTCAAAGGAGGATGTCCCAACCCGACACGAAGAAAAAAGTGGCATGTTCAAGAGTGAGCTGTCAACGCAACTTATTAGATTTCCAAATTTCCCCCCACCATTTCTGGAAGGTACCCCAATTATTTCTTAATCGCAATCTGGAAGGGGATACCATATGCTTGCACTGTAAGTTCATACTTCGGATGAATTGAACCTAGTAAGTTTATCGAGCCCTAGGAAGGAGAAGCTCATGTTCATCTATTGAAAATAGCAACAAGAAATGCTAAAATATAAGTGCTAAAAATAGCATTCCTATAGATAGCATTTCGGGATATATTCCAATTTTTATTTGTCCCTGAATAAAAAATGAAAATTAAAATTCGAATTTGGTCTCACCAATTGTTTGAATAATAATTAATCAATTCATCTTGAGTTAATTAGTTGGAGAAATTCAAACATAAAGTATTTGTGAAGACATGCAACAATTATCCCTTTGATTGAGGAATTTATCCCTTAGTTAAGGAGATGAGGATGAGTTGTATTTGAGTTGTAATTAGTTAACTCAGTTAACTAAGTTAAGTTCAGTTAAATTATTTCCAAACAGTTGGAGGGATTAATTGTGAGTTTTGTTAGTTAATGTTTGCATGCATGTAACTAGTGTTCTCCAGATAACAGAATATTCTCTCATGAATAACTCATGCATGTCAGTTCAAACAAAGACCCAGTTGAGATCAGAGGCAAGGATAGTGTACTATCAGTTGTTAGATTTTTCTTTAAGGAAATATCTTGCATGCAAAAGGAATTCATTCCTTTAGGATTGCGCAGTTCAAATAGTGCGTTGGAGCAGTATGTGAGAGCAATGTCAGACAAGGTTACAGCTGGAGCACCCAGGGAAAACTACGCAAGGAAACATGAGGCTTGGAGGACAGAGGGAAAGGCATATGAGTTGTCTGGTCTATCTATGAGCAATGAGGGATTGTATTGAGAGTTGGATAGCTATGTGAGAGCGAAAACTGTGTGTAATATTTGAGATATTTCCATTCTATGATAATACAGATAGCGGGGTTTTTAGCTAAGGTTTTCCCCAGTGTATTCTTTTGTGTTTCATGTGTGATTGAATCTTCTTCTCTGTTATATGTGTTCTATTTAATCTTGCTCAAATCGATTAAGCTTCCGCAAGTTTGATTGTAGAAGTAGATTAAGTATTTTGCTTTAGTACATTGCTACAGTGAGAATTTCTACATGGTATTGAAGCAAAGGTTATCAGAGCTGTGAACAACATATTGATAAGGGAGAAACTTGAAGTTCTTGATTGCAGGTACAAAATTGATTTCTTATCACATCTCAAAATTCACTAATGGCATTCAATGGCTTGAGACTTGAGTATGCCTTGGATGGTAGCTCGAATTACATAGCTTGGAAGGATCGCATGGAAGCAGTGATAGAGGACAATGGTTTGAAGCACTTCATTGATCAAGAAGTCCATGCCCAAGAATTGGCGGAATGGGAGAAATGTGTGGCAAGAGCAAGGAGGATTCTTCTGGAGGGAGTTCGGGACCATATTTTCTCAAGTATCCATGGGAAGGAGACTCCATATTCAATGTGGAAGACATTGAAGGACCTATATCAGAACAATAGTGACTAGAGGAAGCTGGCACTGAAGGACAAGCTTCGGAAAATCAAAATGGAAAAGGGTGACATCATTTCTACATATCTGAACAAGCTAACCACCTGCAGGGATGAGCTTGGTAGTGTAGGAATCATGACAGCCGATGATGATATGGTGAGCCTTGCTCTCCTTGGTCTTCCTAAGAGTTTGAATAGCTACCAGGACTCAGTGAATGGAAGAGAGAAACTGTTAGAATGGGAATGACTGTGGTCAGATCTAATGCAAGAGGAGATCAGGAGGAGCACCAGAGATGGTTCTTCATTTAAGCTTGATGATGAAGAAAATATAGCCTTGGTCAGTAAGGCGAGGAAAGGGAAAGGGAAGGCTTCCCATTCCAAATCGAGTTCTTCTCATGGTGGGAAGAAGTTTGAAAAATATAAAGCGAGATGCTCTAATTGTCATGAGGTGGGCCATTATGCAACTAATTTCCCACTAGATAAATCCAAGAAGGGATCCTCGAAAGGATCAGAAGGTGAGGCACTGGCTTCACAATTCGAATTGGGTTTTACCCTCATCGCATGTACGGTTTCATCAATGGTTGGGTGTGTTTGGTATCTGGATAGTGGAGCCTCTTTCCACATGATCGAAGAAAAAAGTTTATTTAGTACCTTGGAGGAGAAAGACCTCCAGAAGCGCATAGAGATGGGCGATGATGGAAAGTATCATGTTTCAGGTGAAGGTACGGTTGTGTTTTAGAGGGAGCATGGAACTCCTCTCACCCTAACTAGAGTAAAGTATGTGCCTGGTCTAATGAAGACGTTGGTCTCGGTAGCAATGTCGAAAGATAAGGGTTGTAGTCTTCAGTAAAGGAAAGGCGTTCCTGAGACACATAGCCACGGGCCAGACCAAGAGGATTGGGATTCGAGTAAAGAATCTCTACAAGCTAGAGGTAGATGATTGTCCTGCACTGAGTTCAAAAGAAGAGATGGTGCAAAGCCAATATATTGGAGAGTTATGGCACAGGCAGTTGGGTCACTTACATCATGGAGCCTTGAAGATCATGTAACAGATTTCTACCGGAATTCCTAAAGGTTAAGTTGAGTAGGTAGATACATGAAAAGGTTGTACCTTGGGTAAGTATGCAAAGTCTTCCTTTCATGATCGACACAGTCAAGCAGAAGCAATATTGGAGGGAGTTCATAGAGATGTGTGTGGACCATTCTCGACAGCATCCACTGCTAAACAAAGTTACTATGTGATTTTCGTTGATAATTTCTCTCGTAGATGCTGGATTTATTTCATGTAGAAGAAGGATCAAACCTTCTCAAAGTTTTCTGATTTCAAAGCTTTGGTTGAGAAAGAATATGGGAATAAAATCAAAGCCTTAAGGAGCAAAAATGGTGGAGAGTATGTCTCTCAAGCGTTTAAGGACTTCTGTGCATTAGAAGGAATTAAACGAGAATTGACGGTACCTCATAACCCACAATAGAATGGGTTAGCCAAAAGGAAGAACAGATCGATCGTTGGAGCAACTCGGGCGATGCTGCATGACCAAGGCCTACCACTTCATTTACGGGCTAAGGCATGCAATAGAGCGGTCTCTTTACAGAATAGAAGACCACATTGTGTACTTGGGATGAAGACACCAGAGGAAGCTTTTTCCAGGAAGAGACCAGATGTGAGTCACTTCAGGATCTTTGGCTCATTGGTTTATTTCCATGTGACCAAGGATGCCCGGAAGAAACTTGAGCCAATAGCTAAGTTGGGGATACTTGTGGGGTACACTGATACACCCCACAACTATCGGGTGTACTTTCCGACCAGTCAAAGGACAGTGGTTCGCAGAGATCTTAAGTTCGATGAGGAGAAGGCCTTGAGAGTTTCCCTTGAGAGGGAGCTCAAACTACAACATGTGGAGGAAATTTTAGTTCCTAAGGAGGAGGAGCCTCAGACTGATGCAGAGCAGCAACATGCATAGGATCCAGGAGTGGAGACATCCACTCATGCAAAGTCTTCCAAAGAGGGACGGAAGTGCACCAAGGAAGCTGACAGATTGTTGTCGGATGCGAGACAATGTGGGAGAACCATCTTCTCAGCGCAGATAGAGGAGGTCACCTGTTAAGTACACTGGATACATGGCCCTTGTTGGGGAATGTGTTGAGACTAAACCTTCTTCTTTTGATGAAGTAGTGCAGCAGCCGATTTGGGTTGATGAGATGGTGGAGGAGTATGACTCCATAGTTTGGAACAATGTTTGTGATGTAGTCCCAAGACCAGAGAACAAGTCAGTGGGGAGTTCTCGTTGCCTTTACAAGGTAAAGCATGCAGCTGATGGTAGTGTTGAGAAACATAAGGCAAGGTTTGTTGCCCGTGGTTTCTCACAGGTCAAGGGGATTGACTATGATGAGACTTTTGCTCCTGTAGTAAGGTACTCATCTATCAGATCTATGTTGGCACTATCAGCACAAATGGGTTGGAAGATCCATCAGATGGACATGAAGATTGCATTCCTCAATGGCAATATTGAGGAAGAGGTGTACATAGAGCAGCCGAAAGGATTTGAATCTTCTTCTATGTTTCATGTGTGATTGAATCTTCTTCTCTGTTATATGTGTTCTGTTTGATCTTACTCAAATTGATTAAGGTTCTGCAAGTTTGATTGTAGAAGTAGATTAAGTATTTTTCTTTAGTACATTTCATAATCAGATTAATCTACAGTGAGAATTTCTATATCATCATGGTGACGAATCTGATGTCATTTAACATTTTAATGAGTTCGACAAAGGTGCAACTTGGTATCTTTTTCATGTTTAGAGAGTTTGAAAAAGACACGGAAAAGAAAACTCCACATGGTCCCTTTTCGTACATTTGTGTTTCTCAAAGCCTGAAAAGGTAGAAAATGTTACTTGAGAGAACCACTTGACCATTTCAGTCAAGGATTACCTTTTTCGTAAATAGTGCCTCCCAGCCTGAAAAAGGGGTAAACTTATACTGGGCATGTGGCGTTTCACATCTGTTAACGAGTTCGGAACGACAAGGGCTGAGCTATCTTTTTTCTTTTAAAGGGTCGAAAAAGAGCTTGAAGGCAGACCCCCCATTTTATTCTATTTTATAAGTCAAAAGAGAAAAATACTCAGCAATCTTTTCATATGAGTTTTACGAGTCGAGAAAAGAGTTGAAACATGACTCAACATCATTGTTGAACATCCATCACCTGCCACTGCGCAAAAAGGTGAAGTGCATTATCTAATTCTTGAGGCAAAATAGGTCAAAATATTTACAAAAACCTACTATTTTCATGAAAAATGTATAAAAAGGAGGAAAAGTAAATATTCTTTACCATTTACTACTTTACCTTGCTGTGAAAGACTTTTACTCACTTTTTCCCTAATTGTTCTGGAGTAGATTGTGGGAGATCCGGGTGGTCATTCGTCAAGCCGCTAATTACAGGTAAGAGCCAAAGCCCTAAGCTTCATTTCCATACCATTTATTCTTGTTTTTAACCATTTTTGGGATTTTTGAGGGAGGATTTGTTGAAAGTTTTTTTTCCCTTGGGTGCGCAACTTCAGGGCATGGAATTGCACCAGTCAAGGTTAATTAGCACAACCTTTCACGCTGTCAACGCAACTATTTTTAAAACAGGAGCATCTAAGCCATGAATAGGGAAAAACCCTATTTCCTCTTAAAACCACCGTTGAAACTTGAAATTTATGGGCCAAAAATTATTATTGACTCAAATCTATGGCTTTTGCAGGAAAGAATCACCGAAAATGGTAGACTGGAAAGAACAAGAGCACGAGGATGTGGACACCCAGGCACTAAATGATCCAAATTGCTTGGAAGCTTTGAGGGCCTATGGGCTCCTCAAGTTCTTTATCACGCCAAGGATGTGAGCCCAACCTGAGTTGCCTCGATACCTGATTAGTCTCTAGCACATAAATTGGGTGATATTCGTCATTAGTGACCAGGAGCTGGAGTTAGAAACTTCGGCTATATATTTCATCACAGGATTGTCCCGAAGAGGGGAACCAGTCAACTTATACGGGTCATGACCGATTGGGGCAAGCATATCCATGTTTCTTGCCAAACATTGCCCTAAAGAACACAAATCCAAGAGTCGCAAGATTGAGATTTCCACCGTTTAGGGTATGAAACTGAGAGCGCTACTATTGACTATCAACAGAGTGGCGGGGTCCCAAGCAGTGCACGAGACTAACAAGTCGAAGTTCCTATATGTTATCGATTGCATAGCACTAACAATCTTCAACTGGGCAGAGGCCATCAAGATTTGTGATGCTGATCATGTAAAGGTTCAACCAGATCAAACCCTAACACCTTATATCCTAACCTCGTTGGGGACATGCAAAGAAAAAGAGAGAAAGAGCAGACTGCTTTGATACCACTGATTTGAATTTAAACAATAATGCAACAAAGTATAGATATAACCATAAATACAAATATGGAACATAAATAATACTTCCTTTCATTAATATCAAATAATGAAATATGCTTACAGACATAATGGAACTAAGACTAGCTTGGGGTATGGTAGCTTATCTCTGAGAAGAGATGTGGTGGCTACATGCCTCTAAACTGTGTTACAATGAGGCTCAAAGGACTATTTATTATTGAGAAACAATGGAAAATCCTAAACATCCAAAAACCTAACCCTAAGAGATGAGGTGCCAAAACTGTGGGCCTCGTTTGGGTAAATTGGTACATCAACTTCTCGGGGTCATGACTTTGGCATACGATCATCGTTTGACTATCATAATACCTCGCTTCGAAGACGTAGAAGAGAAGGTCGAAAAAAAATTAGAAAGATGGCTTGGATAGCTTTTAGGCTCTCCGGTTTCCCTAAAAACATCATTTAGGGCCTCAAAACGGATCCTGAAGTTCAGGACCCAAAAGTCTGTGAAAAATAGTAAACTGTGCTACAATTAAGGATACCGAAAAACTGAAAGAGACAGCGTTGGGGGTCCAAGTGAAATAGGTAGGTGGCCACCAATATCCACCTAGATCAATAGCGGTCACATTTTGTTATAATAAATGAAATAGAGAGCACACTGTGTTGCACATGGTTTGAATAAGTGAATTAGAAAATGTGAAATTTTTTTATAATGGTTAAAGAAAAATAATAATATAACTTTTCAATTTTATAGGAAAATGAATAAAAGGAATAGCAAAAATTTAGTTATATAATTTTTTTAATTTATAAAAGAATAAAAAAATAAAATTTGAAATTATTAAAAAAGTATTAAAAAGTGATCTTGATTAATAAAAAGGAAAACTATATTAAAAAGAAAACCCTAATGTAGGAAAATCTAAATGTAGAAATAAATTAAACTTATTGAATTATAGTATAAATTGATGTTGTTATCATCTTTGTTATTAAGTGATCAAAAGAGAATAATGAAAAGAATAAACATTTTTTATATATATATATATAAATTATTATACAAATACATTTATCAAATTCTATTCATCTATAAAGAAAGATGGTTGTCTATTGGAAGAAACAATATTATCAATGTTAAGAAAGGTTTAAAATTTTATAATCAAAATAGTTAAAATTTTATAATTATTATTGTATGGTTTTATTGTCTAGCCATCAAAGTAATATCAAAACTCTAGATAGCCACTGTGAGTACATCATAAATTAAAATTTGAAAATTACAAACAATCTTTTTCTTTTAATATTTTCTGTATGTGGTGGGATCCTCAACAATTTGTTTTTATTTTTTCCACGGTCTGAAAATGCTCAGGCTTTCTCAAGGGCTACAAGGCACATGAATAAATATCATATTTAGAAATTTCAATGGTTGTTGTTGTATATACCACAACATAGCAAACTCACATTGGCATTATTGATAAAATCAATCATTTCATTAAATGTTGATAAAAGAACGTTGTTATAGAATTGACCAATGCAATTTATAATATTTAACATTGCAAAAATAAATGTTTTAATATGGATAATTGCGTCATATATCTTATGTCATTATCTCTAGATATTGTTGGTATATTCATACATGATTTTTAAATAAGTGCAGTGATTTTTTATTCTTAAACATTGAAAAAAATCATTCAAAACTAAAATATTTAAAAATATTTGATACTTAGGTAAATAATATACTTTTTATTAGTGACTTCCCATCATAATTTAAGTTTTTAATGAAGGGAAAAACCAAAATGACAGGCAAATAAAAATATGAAACATGGATGAGAGGTAAATAAAAATACGTTGTCAGGGTCTCGATCTTGAGACCTGTGGAGAAAAGTAATAACATGGATCATGAGCACAAGAATTGTCATCATAAAGGGGAACAAATCAGAAGCTCTATGTTCATAGATAATCAACACAATACCAGACCTGTGAGATCTGTAGAGGGATGTCAGAGTGGGGAAGCGAACGTGAAGGACAAGCCACAAGAGGACCAAGCTAGCCATGGCTTACAATGTCAGAGTGGGGAAGCGTAGATGAAGGAAAATCGATCAAGATACTTGTGTTGTTCTTTTAATAGGGAGTGGGTACTCGTGTTGTTCGTTTAATGGGAAAGACACTGGAATTAGTGAAACCTTGCAATTTATATGGAACAATCGAGGCATAATTTTTTCCTATAGCTTAATATTTTATTGTATTGCCTAAAAATTGGAAGGAAAAATGTTTGTAATGGGATACTTTATTTTTACATTTGATTTTAATTAAATTTTAAAAATTATAATATTAATTATATTTTAATGAATTAAAAGTTTTTCAAATCCCAACCTTTATAAAAATCACTCTTTGATTTGTGGTAAGGATCTTTCAAAAGTATTTAATTTGGATAAAAAAAATGGGTTATGGGCTAGATTTTTTTTGTTGAATACTAAAAATATTTAATTTGTTTTTCTTTCATTTTTGGGTTACAAGCTATTTGTTTTGTTTACTGTAAAATAATGATGAAAAGGTAAAACCTAGGTAAATGATTTCTAAATGATGCCCATCATTGTTGCCTATACATAATTGTAAACAATAATGTTGTCTTTACTTATGAGTGAAAATATGTTTCACTTACTTTTGAAGTGGAAAATTATTTTTTTGGTAGTGTAAAACATTAGGTGAATACCATACTAGAGAGTTCATACAAAAGCTCCATGCATTTAGACGATGTAGAAAGATACCAGCCTAGATCCATCTTAACTCTGGCTCTATCAAGCATCGAGAGGGATCAAATCTCTCGAGGTGCAAACCTCTTTTTTGAGTGTAAAACTTGAGGAAAGGTTTACACATCGAGAGATTTTATCCATCTCGGTGCTTGAGAGATCCAGAGTTAAGATGGATCTAGGTTGGTTTCACTCATGTGTGGCCAAAGAAAATCTATTGAACATATGAATAATTTTATCAATGATATGTAAATACATCTAATATTAATTTAACCATTTTATATGCTCGATATGTCTGAGATTTATTTGGTCATTTTAATTTTAAATTTTCTTAGTTACAGTTTGTTGAGATAATAAATATTATCAATAAATCTAATGATGAAATAAAAAATTTGAATGCAAAGTGACAATGTAATAGTGTTGAATGATAGAAAATGTAAATAATAAAAATGTAGTCAATTACAAATAGTCTTCATTGTGATCAATCTCAAACTATTTTCTTCTACTATTCTTATTGTCACTCTTGTTAGTTTTGTCATATTTTCATATCAATTATATGAAAAGGACAGTTGAAATCATAAACCATTTAAATATTGGCTCGAGTTGTTGTAATAAACATCATGCCTTGTCTCTTTTGTTCTCTAATATTAATAGGTTGAATTACTATGTCACAATATTCAATGTACATTGCTAAGAAGTTTTGGTTCTTACATTGAAATCAATGCACAATATTAATCTAATCACTTTGAAATTAACGTGCCATCATACATTTATTTACATATAATAAAAGATCAACATATACACTGAAATTAGTGCATATAATGCAAGAAATCAAATAGGATTAGAAATAAACATCTACACTGCAAATCAATGCATCGAATGCAAGTAATCAAATATGATTAGAAATCAACATCTACACTCAAATCAATGTATCTAATGAAAATAACCAAATAAGATTAGAAACCAACATCTACACTGAAATCAATGCATCTAGTAAAAGGAATCAAATATGATTAGAAATCACTATCTACACTGAAATCAATGCATTTAGTGCAAGCAATAAAATAGGATTAGAAATCATCTACATTGAAATCAATGCATCTAGTGTAAGCAATAAAATATAATTATAAATAAACATATACAGTGTAATTAATCCATCCAATGCAAGAAATCAAATAGGATTAAAAATCATCATCTACAATGAAATCAATGCATTTAGTGCAAGTAATCAAATAGGATTAGAAATTACCATATACACTGAAATAAATGAATTTAGTGCAAGCAATCAAATAGGATTATAAATCATCTACATTAAAATCAATGCATCTAGTGCAAGTAATCAAATATCATTAGAAACCAACATCTACACTAAAATCAATGCATCTAGTGCAAGCAATCAAATAGGATTAGAAATCACCATCTACACTTAAATCAATGCATCTAGTGCAATAAATATTCTTCCATCCCCCCCCTCCATCTATATATATATCTCCCTCCATCTCGCCTTATTTGTCTCTTTATCTCACCCCCCCAAACATACACACTCTCTCACTCCATATATATCAATCTCTTTGTCCCTCCCTCCCTCCCTGCATCTCTCTCTTCTTTCTCTTCACCTTCCATCTATATCTATATCTCCCTTAGTCTCTCTATATCACCCCCAAAACATACACTCTCTTTCTCCAATATATCTATCTACTCCCTCCTCCTCTCCCTCTCTCTCTCTCTCTCTCTCTCTCTTCCCCTTCTCTCCCTCCCCCCCTCTTCTATCTTTCTTCCCTCTTGTTGTCCTCTCCCTCTCTGTCTCTCTCACCACCTTTATCTCTCTATGTCTTTCTTCTTACCTTCATCTCTCTCCCTCTCCATATCCATCTCTCTCTCCCTACCTCTCTCCACTCTCTCACATACTCTCTCTCTTCCTTTCTCTCCCACATCTCCCTCTCTCCCTTTCTCTCTCTCTCTCCTTCTCTCCATCTCTCCTTCTTTGTCTCTTTATATCACCCCCAAACATACACACTCTCTCTATATTACTATATGCCTCTCTCTCTCCTTCTCTCCATCTCTCCTTCTTTGTCTCTTTATCTCACCCCCAAACATACACAATATCTCTCCATCTCTCACTTGTTAGTCCCTCTCTCTCTCCACTTATCACTCTCTATGTATTTCTTCTCCCCTCCCTCTCTTCCCCTACAACTCCATCTCTTTATCCCTCCCTCTCTCCTCCTCTCTCTCAAGTCCTCTCTCTCATCCTTACTCTCTCTACCTTTCTCTCCTACCTTTCTCTTTCTTCCCCCATCTCTCTCTCTCTCTCTCTCCTAAAATCCTATCTCTTCCCCTATCACTCTCTTCCTCTCTCTTAATTCCTCTCTCTCCTACCTCCCTCTATCTTGCCCCCTCCTTCTCTCTCTCTCTCTCTCTCCCTGCCCCCCCAATATCCTATCTCTTCACCCATCACTCTCTTCCTCTCTCTTAAGTCCTCTCTCTCATCCTTCCTCTCTCTCCCTTTCTCTCTTACCTCCCTCTCTCTCTCTCTCTCTCTCTATCTATCTATCTCTCTCTCTCTCTTCATCCAATCCTCTTGTTATAGCAAACAAATCCGTCTTGCTCACAAGAGAAATTTCCCTATATCCTAGACGAAAACTAGAAAAAAACAGACAATTGAAATAACTCTTTCCATAAGTCTACCTTGTTTGAATTACAAATACAAAAGCTGGTGAATAAGTCTCTTACCTATTCGTGAAATACTTGATGAAGATCCTCCCAAATGCCTCCAATCTCCTACTTAGATGATAAGCTTTCCAATCTAAAATTAGAAGCATAAGTTTATCTTCTCTGAGTTCTGACCTCCTCAATTCTCCTGCCATATAGTCATTTTATAGGGCAAGAGGAAGAAGTTTCAGATCCAAAAGAGGAGGGTGAGATCCCCTAATTAATTGGTTGGGGTTCCTTTAGGAAAGGGATTAAGATCCATTATTTAAGGGTTATAGCTTGAATAGCCATAACCTAGAAGCTTTCAGTTGGGATACATACGACCAACTATGTTTCTAGAATGTAATTTTTTATTTTTACTTTCTTTGATTCACTTGTGCAGTCCACAGTGGTAGATAAAGCACAAATTTTCACTATTCTCAGGGATAATTTTAGCAAGTGTGCAAAAAATTCTAGGAAAATGAGTGCAGACAATACTTAACAAGGTATACAAGCTAGTTTTCCCAAAATTCTCATCTCCTTCTAGGCATTTTTGGTTGTTTGACCTCTAAGGGAGCTTAATGAAACATGTTCACAAATGATAAAAGATCCATTAAATTGCTCAAGTGTCATGGTGACAAAACGATATGTAATAGATTGCACCCTAAAGTGTGAAGTCTGTGTAGTAAGTTTTTAAAATATTGAAGTGCTTTATCATGCTAAAGATCGGATCAGAGACAATGGTCGGAAGTCTGAAAGAAACATTCAAGGATTACGATGCAAATGTATATATATAATCATCCTTGAGGTAGGAATTCCCATACTCAGAGTAAATCTAACATGATGAATAAGTACATAAAAACTCAAAAATCATATAGATAGTAGTCACATTATGGATGCAGCCATCTGTTATAATTCATGTACATAATCATGAATATAAAACTCCTCAGAACCTGGATTGATCAAACTAGATCTAGGGTCTTGATATTCATCTTCTCAATCGACAATACGAATTTGGCCATGTGAGTGAATGGCTTGAAGCCAAACATGGTAGAAACCACTTGATTATCGGTCAATGATGTGAAGCATTAACAAGCACGAGAGAAACCACCAATGTGACAGAGTGTTGTGTTCAAGAGCAACATACTTCCTTTACGATAAATGTAAAATGGACACCTTTTCCCAAATTTCCCCCACCATTGCTGGTAAGTACCTTTTTATCTTTTATAAGCTTGAGGAGGATAACATATGCTTGTCCTCTAAGTTCATCCTTTAGATGAGTCCATCGAAGTATTTTTAATGAAGCCTACAAAGGAATCGTTTGGTCTCATTATGTTTAACGAGTCCTAATTGTTTAACTTTTATGAGTCCAGTAAAGGGGTGACTTGATGTCGTTTTCTTTTAAGAGTTTTGAAAAATACACAAAAAGGAAACTCATTCAATTATTTTACCATACAATTTTAACAAGCCCGAAGAAAGTAAAGCTCAGTGTTTTTTAGTTTTAGGGAGTCATAAGAAAAACATAAGTAAAATGCATCATGTTCTTTTTCATAAGTTTAGTCCCTCAGTTCCAAAAAAGGATAAAATAATACAAGAGAGAACTCTATTGATCATGTTTGATCAACATATACTTTTCTCGTAAAAAATCTTAGCTTAGTCCGTAAAAGGGGTAAGCTTATACTGAGTGAACGATTGTTCATTTACTTTTATGATTTCGAACAAAAAAGTACTCAATGATCTTTACATATTTCAAGAGTCTAAAAAGGGATTAAAATAGGAATCTAGGGTTTCATTTTTCGTAAATTTTAAGAGCCTAAAAAGTGATAAAGATTTGTTGATAGTCAAAATGATTCATTTTCATGTTGTAACCTATTTTGCACATTAAAAACTCAATATATTATCACAATTGCTCAGTATTAGGGTAAAAAACATAAAATTTTCATTTTTAAAGGCCTTAAATATAAAAAATAATATTTTAATCACTTAAAAACCTATAAAAGTTGAAAAAGTAATTTATTTTTTACTATTTGCATTTTTACCAGTTGAGAGCAGAAAAGGGGGATTTTTACCACGAAACTTCCATGACTTTTTCTGAGCCAACTAGTGGACAAAATCGCGAACCGCTTCCTCCAGGTAAGAGATGGTGTGTTGTGTTCAAGAACGACATACTACCTTTACGATAAATGTAAAATGGACACCTTTTCCCAAATTCCCCCTACCATTGCTGGTAAGTACCTCTTTATATTTTACAAGCTTGAGGAGGATAACATATGCTTTTCCTCTATGTTAATCCTTTAGATGAGTCCATCGAAGTATTTTTAATGAAAAAAACCAAAACACTTCTTTGATGCCTCGCAGGAATAGGGATAACTTAGGAAAATTTCTACCAAATACCCCCACCAATTCAAACAACCAACCTTCCCTCTTCTTTGGTGGTTGTGAATTTGATCTTCCTCATTAAATTCTCACTCATTCAAATATCCCTCAATCAACTGACACTAGCTCAAAGTTGCAGGAAACCAAGTCATGAAGATCATTAGCGGCTGAGCCAGTGATAGTTAAGAAGTAGTTCATATTAAGTTTGGGAGCCAAGCCTCCTTAGATTTAAGGAAGTTGTTGGAGACTTCAGTTGTATAAATAAGGAGGCCTATAGCCTCATTAGGATTGGGATTTTTTTATGTACAAGAACTAAGTATTTTCGAGTTGAAGGATTGTGGCAAAACACTGTTCCGCAATTTTTTGATATGATAATGAGAATGAGAATTTCCTTGATCCATCATTGTGTTGACTTAGAGGGCTGAAGCTCTTGGGTTAGGGCCCAAACCTAGCATGAGAAGTTCCTCTTATTGTACTTGTATTCTTAGGGTAGTCGATAAATTAATTGTCGAATTGATTTTGGCATTATTTCATTGCAAGTATTGGTGAATTTGATTAGTTTGCTTCCATTTGTGAATATCTTTAGCAGTAGCTTTAGAGAGATAAAGGAATAGAAAAAATGCTAATATCAGGTGGATCCTACCTCACTCCTCCTTTCAAGGACCATGGTTTGAGGAAAAACTCATATTCAACCCCAAAAAGATAGAATTCTGATTTTTTATGGAATTTAGGGTTTTCTCCTAAATAGACCATCATCTTTCTAGTTTTCAAGAATAGGTTTTAGTTGTTATTTCTGATATCTCCAAATTTTATTAGGTCTCATGGTGTTTCAAAATATGCTGCAAGTATTTCCATGCATAAACTAGGCAATTAAATGAGGGAATTATGTTTTATTATGTTGATTGGAAATCTTTCTTGTTTGACATGATTCATGGGTAAATTCTAGTGATGTGTGTATTGCAAGAGTTTCAATATTGTAGGAAGATCTCATGTCAGCAGCCCCAAAATAACCTTATCCATCCATGATTAGTAAAAGCCACTAATACCATAAACCGATTTATCATTCCATAATAACAACTTTCCATGTTTGTTGAGCAAATCCAACCATCTTACAAACTTTGGTTTGAGTTTTGAGGAAGTCGTAGCCACTCCCTTGCCTTATCTATCCCATGATTCACCTTCCCTAAGCCTTATACCACCTTCCAAATCACTCTTTATGGTTTCATCCGGATCTTGTAGGAATACAGGGGATCTTGTAGGAATACAGGGGATCCTGTAGGATCATTAGGAAATCTTGTAGGTGCATTATGAAATCTTGTAGGACAAACTGTAGTGGCATGTTTGAGGTCGATTCATGGAAAATGCATCCAGAAATATAGGAGAAGACCCCTACTTGCCTCCCAATCCATCTGACCCTTCACAACCATCTCTCTGCACACCTAACCCACCTACCATACAACCAAGAAGAATTTGCATTCATATTTTCACAAAAAGGACAAAAAGGAAAAAAGGTTATTGTGTTCATTCATATGCACAGCAGTAAAGTGTTTGATTATCTCAGGTTGCATGCTCAGGGATAGTTAGGATTACACATATGTTAGCTTAGAATTCTTCTGAAGCGAGATCTCTTAACAAATAGTTAGATGAGTGGTGTGTTTAAAGAATTTATTTCAGTCTTTCATTACCGTAGTAGACAATATTTCAATTCTCTCAATTAGGGTAAAATTCCCCTTTCTCCATTGGTAATCAAACTTCTTCTAAATCAATAGAAGGCTGACTTGAGAAACCCTAGTGGTCTATCACCATCTCAATTTGATAGAGTGTTGTGTTCAAGAGCGACATACTGCCTTTACGATAAATGTAAAATGGACACCTTTTCCCAAATTCCCCCCACCATTGCTGGTAAGTACCTCTTTATCTTTTACAATCTTGAGGAGGATAACATATGCTTGTCATCTAAGCTCAAATTTTAGATGATTCCGTAGAAGTATTTTTAATGAACCCTACAAAGGAATGGTTCAGTCTCGTTATGTTTAACGAGTCCTAAATTGTTTAACTTTTACGAGCCCAGTAAAGGGGTGACTCGATGTGGTTTTATTTTAAGAGTTTTGAAAAAGACACGAAAAGGAAACTCATTCAATTCTTTTACCGTACAATTTTAACAAGCCTGAAGAAAATAAAACTCAGTGTTCGTTAGTTTTAGGGAGTCATAAGAAAAACATAAGTAAAATCCATCATGTTATTTCTGTAAGTTTAGTCCCTCAGGTCCAAGAAAGGATAAAATAATACAAGAGAGAACTCTATTGATCATGTTTGATCAACATATACCTTTTTTGTAAACAGTCTTAACTCAGTCTGTAAAAGGGGTAAACATATACTTAGTGGACAATTTTTCATTTACTTTTACGATTTTGAAGAAGCAAGTACTCAATGATCTTTTCATATTTCAAGAGTCTAGAAAGGGATTAAAATAGGAATCTAGGGTTTTGCTTTTCGTAAATTATTAGAGCCTGAAAAATGATAAAAATATGTTGATAGTCAAAATGATTCATTTTCATGCTATAACTTGTTCTGCACATTAAAAACTCAATATAATTGCTCAGTATTAGGGTAAAAAAACATAAAATTTTCATTTTTAAAGGCCTCAAATATAAAAAATAATATTTTAATCTCTTAAAAACCTATAAAAGTTGAAAAACTAATTTATTTTTTGCCATTTTCATTTTTACCAATTGAGAGCAAAAAAAGGGGCTTTTTACAATGAAACTTCCATGACCTTTTCTGAGCCAACTGGTGGACGAAATCGCGAACCGCTTCCTCCAGGTAAAACATAGAGTGTTGTGTTCAAGAGTGACATACTGCCTTTATGATAAATGTAAAATGGACACCTTTCCCAAATTTCCCCCAGCATTGCTGGTAAGTACCTCTTTATCTTTTACAAGCTTGAGGAGGATAACATATTCCTGTCCTCTAAGCTCATCCTTTAGATGAGTCCATCGAATTATTTTTAATGAACAAAACCAAAACACTTCTTTCATGCTTCGTAGGAATAGGGATAAATTAGGGAAATTTCTACCAAATACCCCCACCAATACTTATATATAGGCATTGCCTTGGCCCATTTCGTAAAGTGATCAACTGCAAGGATAATATACCCATGTCGCCTGGCCATGTGAGGGTTATAGGTGACGAAATATATGCCCCATTTTACAAAATGACTGACAACTATAATAGGGTGCAGAGGAGCTCGAGGTGCTAACATCTTGCGATCATGACCTAGCAATTATGTCATTTTCTGAATGCAATTACACAATCTTTAAACATGGAAGGCCAAAATAAATAACACACAATATTTTTTGGGCAGTGGCATACCCAGACATATGACTTCCACATGTTCCATAATGGAAATAATTTAATGTTTTTTCAGCCTCTTGGAGAGTTAAACAATGTCGAAAGATAGAATTGGCACCATGACCGTAAACAGTGTCACCAACAATATTGTATTGCCAAGATTAGTACCGGATTTGATGACAATGAGTTTGAGATAACTAAGGCCTACATTCTGGGTTTGAAGATATATAATGATATCTCCATACCAAGAATCAGATGTACTAATCAGAAAGAGAGATTCATCAACAAGTGAATCTTCTTCCACAATTTCTGTGTCGGTATGGGGAAAATCACACAACAATTCAACAAAAACCAAATATTTCTTTGATTTAGATCTTTCAAATTCTAAATCAAAATCTTGCAATATAACTATCCATTTGGAGTATTTCCCCCCTATAAATGCTTGGTAAAAATATACAGCATAGGGTTGCAATCCAAAATTATAGTTGTTTTTTCGCAACAGTATATAGTGACAAAAATGTTGAACAACTTGAATAGCCGCCAAAGCTAGCTTCTCCACATGTGCATATTTGATCTCATTTTTAGTGAGATTTATACTCATATAATGAATCACATGTTTGCTACTAGAGTCATCCTCTTGAACTAACACCATGCCAATCTTGGCATCAGATGTAGCTAGGTATATAAACTAATCTCGATGATAATCAAGTGGATGCAATAACGACGTGTTAGTAAATGCATTTTAAATGCATCAGAAGCTTTTTCAGCAAGCTCATCCCAGATAAATGGAATGCCCTTTTTCAATAGACAGGTAAAACCCTGGGTCAGTTCAACATAGTTATGGATGAATCTACGCAATAAATTTTCTTTCCCTTGCAAACTCTAGAGTTGTCATAGACTAGAAGGAGAAGGAAAATTTAGAATTGTCTCTACCTTAAGGGGATCAACATGAATGCCTTCATTTGAAATGATGAATCTTAGAAGTCGACTGGATTGTACAAAAAAAACGCATTTGTGCAGATTCAAACAAATATTGTAATGCCTGAATCAAATGAAAAGTGCTTTTAAATGCAACGGGTGATCCTGCCTTTTCATTGAATGAACTAGTAGGAAATCTAAATAGGGTTGTACAATATGTTTGATATCATGAAATGTGCAATAAATTTCTTGTTGAAAAGTTGCGCCAGCATTTTTTAAGCCAAATGAGAGTTTACGATAGGAAAAAGTCCCCCATAGGTAAATAAATGTAGTTTTATATTGATCAATAGGGATTATGTTTATATGATTGTAGCTAGAAAATCCATCCATAAAAGAGAAAATATTGTTTCCAGCAAAATGTTCTACAATTTGATTGATATACGGGGTCAGTTAAAGGAATGGGGTAAATGAATCTTGCTTTTAACAGTTTTTCAACCTCAGCTTTTATAGCGGAAACTTTTTGTGGATGTACTAGACGTAATCGTTGTCTGACAGGCTTAGCATACCGGTAAGTCTTAATTTCATTTACAACTATACTAGGGTCGATTCCTGGCATTTGTTCATAAGACTAAGAAAAAATGTCACGGAATTCCTGAAATAGGGCTTTATATGTACGAATCTCTTCTAAAGAACAAGAAGATCCTATATGAATATTTTCAGTAATTCCAGGTTTTATTGGGATGTTTATTGGTACCATGGCTGACATGTTTCCTAAATTATTCTCCAAATGAGAAGAATGGATAGGTATGGGACATGGAGGATCACTAATAATCTCAGATAAAAACATAGACAAGAAATTATTCTCAACTTTGTCAAAACAGGGTAAGAAAGATGAGAGATGATGATTATTGTCCCATGGCATTTCGTCCAAAGTCATTACTTCCATAATCCCTTCATCAGTTAAAAAATATTTATTAAAAGGATTAGACATTGAAACTGGTTCCAAGGGTGATAAATTAGAATATTCATCGATGATCATATCGATTCGATCGTTTTCAGATGTTGATGGGTTGGAAAAGGATTAGGCTGCCGCATAAGCCAATTCAAAAGGAATAAGAGGCATCTCACACCGTATAAGGTTAATTCTGACTCTAAAGGCACTTTCCAAGGATCTGAAGATTCAAAATTACTTGATGTAATCATATTAAACTGGGAAACATTATGAGGAGGATCTGGTGGAGGGTATGCAAAGGTTCCCATTAAAGATGAGTCTTTGAGAAGACCAACACTAACTTCTTCATACGGAGTAGTCAATTTTCCAACAAAAGGAACACTACCAGTAGAATTATAGTCTGAAGTGTAAAACGACAATTGCTCTACTTTCACAAATTTTCCTTTGTGAGGAAACATGATCATTCAAAAAAATCACAAGACCATTGCCATAATGACATAAGTCCAGCTTCATCCAAGTAAAAGGTTATAGTCAAGTTGAGCATCAACAACCTAAACTTCAACTGCAATTGTTTTACCATCTAATTCTATAGGTAAATCATTCAAATTCCAAAAGGGAGAAAACCTCTTCCATCAAATGCTTTCAAAGTCGTGGGATACTGATTGATTTTTGGAGAGCTTAAGGCTTTCCAACAGGAAATGGGCACAATGAATGTAGATGTTCCTTCATCAATCACAGTATGAAAAACCCATCTAGTTTTGACATGGACTGGTATTTGAAAGGCCAATTGATGTGGGAGTCACGGTACATGATTTTTTAGATCAAACACAATTAATTAGATTTCTGAGGATCTACTACTCCAATAGTTTATACAAGTAATTTCCTTTGTGTTGGACAAGTCTGCAACACTTCAAGAGCTGACATTGTCGAAGGTGACATAACATAGTCAAATCTTCGACAATATTGTAATTCTGAGTAGCCCTAGAATGATAGTTAAAGGCTGACTTTCGAAGAACACCCTTAGGAGGTAGTTGAATTACCATATCAAGAGTAGGTTTTTCAATGTGTAATGGTCCAGAAGTAGGAGTGGATGTGAAAGTTTGTTTAGGTGAACAAGAACCAGCTCCACCTTCAATAGGACATTTTGATCCATTGTCTTTAGATCTCATTTCTACCATAACTGTGGAAGACATCATCACGATATATGTAGATGTGGATGAGGAGGATTGGTTATGAGAAGCCATATTACTATCTTGAGGAGGAAATCGGTCCTTCAAAACATTGGGCATGGGTAAACCTTTAATGAATTTAGAAACTTCGACATGATGAGGGCACTCCTTAGTGTAATGATCTTCATCACAGATTAAACAAGGATAAGAAGGTTTCTTCTTTTCATGAGATGGTTCATTCTTGATTGATTTCTCTTTAGGATAAGTTTCTTGTTTAACTTTTCCTTTTCCCTTTTTCTTACCTCCAGATTGCTTATTTTTTCCTGTAGATGATTCTATGACATTTATTTCAGAAGTAATTTCAGGAGAAGGATCTTCCTCGAGTGAATTGGAAAAAGCCAAAATATGAGTTTTCTAAGAATTTTTCTTTTTGTTCTTATATTTTTGGTTGACAACACCAATCATACCATAAACAACATGTGGACCTGTAAGGTTTGGTTTGGTTTGACGAGGACGAGGCAAATATAGGATTTTTTGATACAAATTGCCCATCTGACTATAAAAAAGATTTAAGTATTGGGCACGAGTGATTACTTTCTCCTTAGTTACAACATCACCTTTGGTAACAACTTCAGTAATTGCTTGCGAAAGATATTTTATGAACCATTCAGCTAAAATGTAGTCTGGGATATAAACTTTAACCAAACAACATCTTCGTCTCCATTCATGAATTTGATCTAAGATATGGGTTGAAGTTGACTATTTTAAAGAGGTTAAAAGTTTAGTTTCATTATCATATCAAATGGGTAACTTAAAATGTGTCAAAACGGCAGTAGCAGGGCCGTTAAATCTACTGAAGGAAGTGGAAGTTCTACATACCACTTGGTTTCCAAACTATTTAAGGCTCATTGAAAAATTTGTAACCTAATAGAATCATCAATTAATGAGTTCAACGCACACCAAAAATGATAATTCATAACATGATTTGGTGGCTCTTCTCCTGATTTACCTTCAAATCTAGCAAAGTCACTAAGCAACTTTGTAGCGATGGCCGCCCAATATGGTAAATAGAAAATAAGATCATTTGTTAATCGAGATAGGTTTGGTAAACAAAAAGTTGTAATAAATGGTAACTGACAGTTAGGATCCTGTGGCGCATATTGATAACCCTAAGGGACGAGTCGTGTATCGAGAAGAGGATACCTAGCATATCCAGGAATACCCCTAGCAGTTGGAACTTGCATACCCCCCAGATATCTAGGATGAGGCATACCGAATTGTGTTTAATAGGTACTTGAAAAGTATGTTCGGGGTATGGTTGATTCTGGAAAGGAGGACCCTAACTCATTTTACCTTGAATGAACTGTCCTTGAAAGGGTTGACTCTCTAAAGGTTGACCTTGGAGGAATTGGGTTTGAAAAGGATGACCTTGAAAAATATGACTCTAGGGTTGGCCTTGTAAATTTTTTCCTTGAAACAGCGCTTGAACATATGGCATACTAGGTTGCATGATAGGTATTTAGGGTATAAACTAAATTGTAGGAACAATTTGAAAAACAAATACCAGAGGGATAGTCTAAGTAATTGGTTTCATCGTTACTTGAGAAGTAAGTTGAATGGTTACTTGCGATAATCCTGGGATGGGAGTTCGCAGTGAACTTGTATTTGGATTTTGAACAAATGTTGGTACAACATTCCGAACCAATGTTTGTGGAGTACTTGGGACAAGTTGCTAGTGCAATTGTTGAACAATTTTTGATGGATTAACCTGGACAGGTTGTTGGAGTTGAATAGAAATACCTTGAATGGGAATTTGCTACATAGGTTGTCCAATAAGTTGATGAGCTTGATACATAGGCAATTTAGGAGCAACTAGAATTGACTATTGATTAAATGAAGGATTCGAGATCGTATTCACCCCCAAGGTATGGCATTCCAAAGGTGGGTTGAGGCATAACAGGTTGACCTAAACCAGTTTGAATCATCTAACCATAATTTAGATAATTTCTAGTTGGGGGTTCCCCCCCAACCATAGGGTAATATCCAACTAAAGGTTGTCCTCTAGGAGGAGGATATGATGGTTTTCCTCCAGAGGGGTAATAACAACCTATTGGGTTAATTTGAGGATTACATAGATTACCGGAAATCAGATTAATAAATTGATCAGATGTCGAACCCTAACTAGTAGGATTAGTTACACCAACCGACATTGTTGAAGTTTGATTTGAGGAAAAATCTCCTGAATAAGCTCCAACAAGAGAGTGATATCTAGGAGGTAGAGAATCACCATATAATGTGTAGAAATATCCTGCCAATTTTCTACAAATCTAACTCTGAGATCTATGTAGAAAATATGACTGTAGATTAACTAGATAATGAAATATACCAAAGCAAAATACTATAATCTACTTCTACTATAAAACTTGTGGAAGCTTAAAGATCAAGTTGAATTAGAGCTAAACACATATAACCATAAGACGAAGAATAAATAAACATGAAACACAACAAATACTCAGGGGAAAGCCTGATCCAAGTGGATGTTGGTGGCCACCCACCTATCCCATTTGGACCCCCACAACTATCTCTTTCAGTTTCCTAAATTGTAGTATAGTTTACTACTTTTAGAAGTTTTTCGGGTCCTGAACTTTCAGAGCCATTTTGAGGCCCTAAACAACGTTTTTTGGGAAATCTGGGGGCAAAATTGGTCCATTCTCGAGGTGGTAGTGCTCGGATAGATCTTTCTAACGAGCTATTGTACACGTCAAACAGAGATCGTATGCCAAAGTTACTACCCTGGGAAATTGATGTACCAATTTACCCAAACGGGGCCCACAATTTGGTGTTTCATCTTCTAGGGTTAGGTTTTGGGATGTTAAGGGTTTTCCATTGTTTATCAACAATAAATAGGCCTTCAAGCCTCATTGTAACACAGTTTAGAGGCATCTAGCCACCACATCTCTTCTCAGAGATAAGCTACCATCACCCTAGCTGGTTTATTTCCATTACTGTTTCTAAGCATATTTCAGTATTTTACATTAATGAAATGAAGTATTATTTCCGCTGAATATCTGTGTTTATGGTTCTCTGTAATTTGTTGTGTTCCTGTTTAAGTCTAGATCAATGGTATTAGAGCAGTCTGCTTTTTCTCTATTTTTCTTTGCATGTCCCCAACGAGGTCGAGATATAAGGAGTTAGGGCTTGAACTAGTCGAACCATTGCAAGACCAGCCTCGCAAATCCTGATGGCCTCCTATGGCGGATGAGAAGAACTATGAGGGGGCAGGAGATCCTATCAAAATCTTACTCGAAGAATCCCTCGAGTGACAACGGAACGCGATGATAGACAGCTTTGCCCAGATCCTTCAGCGGCTACCCAGAGGTGACGCATCGGCTTCCAAAGCTACTCTAGAAACGCCACACCATTTAAGGTACAAGTTAATTTCGAAATCCCCATATTTGAGGGTCAAATAGACGTGGATGTTGTAGATAAATGGTTAAATATGCTAGAAGGGTATTTTTCTATTCATGAACTTTCAAGTCAGGAAAAGATTGTTTTCGCTCTTCTCAAAGCAGCCCCCCACGTCAAGGACTGGTGGGAAACCTACTGTGAGCAGAAGAATGAAAGCACAGGCTCACTATTTTCAGCCGCACCAACATGGGATTCATTCTGAGATGCCATCAAGGAGCAGTACTACCCTGTCAAAAGCTATGAGGACAAATACATAAAGTGGACCACGCTACGGCAGGGACGGGACCAGGATGAGCAAGAGTTCACAAACATTTTTCATACCCTTCGCACACAGTTGGGTATCAAGGACTCTAAGCTACATTTGGTACTCAAATACCGCGGCTGCCTACACAGATACATCCAGGAAGAGATGGAGTTCCTGAACATATCCTCGCTTGGCACAGCGTACCGATACGCTGTCAAAATCAAGCAAAAGTTCAAACAGAAGAAGCAAGAATTTGGATCTGCAAATCTGAAGCCCAAAGGACAAAGCCAAGGCGCGATAACCTAAGACAGCCCATCGAAGCTGCAAGAAAAGAACAATACCACAAAGCCGTAGAAGGACACAAGAAAGTGGTGTGAGTTCCACAGGAGTCCCACTCATAACACAAGTGAGTGTCGGACCAAGCAGTCACTCGTGGCCGGGTTGAAGGCTTCCAAATCAGATGCATGTTCTGACCCTGAGCTAGAACTCGACAAGGGAAATGGAAAAGGGAAGCAGATCATTGATGTGCATCCCAGTGCCACTGTTGCCACCGCCAAGATCCAGAAGAATGAACCCGAAGATCCAGAGGAGGGGGAATGTCTTTTCCACTCACAGATGTGGGTGAAGGGTTCGCCGCTGCAATTCATTATCGACAGTGGTAGCCAAAAGAACCTCATTTCAGCAGAGGTAGTGAAGCAGTTGGGCCTACCGACTACACCACACCTGTAGCCGTACAGTATCGGGTGGCTTCACGAAGGACGAGATCTCAAAATTCGCCAGCAGTGCTGCCTTCCCTACAGCATCAAGCCCTTCACAGGCGAGGTATTTTGTGATGTTACACCTCTGGATGTTTGTGATGTACTATTAGGCCAACCATACCTGTGGAGGCGACATGATGTGTATGAGTCAAGGCCTCGAGTTGTCATTATTTCTTTGGAAAATTCATTATACAGGATACCGAAGGTAGCCCCACCCACCGCCACCTCTTTGATCACTACCAAGAAAGGCAGCAAGCTCATCTCCCAGACTAGGAAATTCATTTTCTGTCTAGTTCGCTCCCAAAGTAAGGGGAAGATCATTGCTACATCCATGACCCCCGCAAAGGGTTCCTCGATGCAGCAACAGCCGCAAAGGGATACGGTCATGACAGAACATAGGAAAAACTTCTCCTCACCCACAGGGGTACCACACAAGTTTCAGGTGGGCGACAAAGTTTGGTTACATCTGCAGAGAGAACGCCTTACCAAAACCCATCAGAAACTTAGACCACTCCGACATGGTCCTTACACCAGTACCAAGGCTATGGGCGACAATGCTTTGAAGCACAACATTCCTCCATTACTTCACTTGCACCGAGTGTTCAATGTGGACCATCATTGACCATGCTTCCCACCATTTCTAGACACATCAGAGATTGCTGAACAACTCTCCAGAGACCCAGCTCAGCAGAAGCTTCCTCATCTCATGGAGGAAATCAACGCAATGGGGACCATTGCTTCCTAAGGGGCGACGAATGATCTAGGTGGATTTTGGTGGCCACCCACCTATCCCATTTAGACCCCCACAACTATCTCTTTCATTTTCTTAAGTTTCCTAAATTGTAGCACAATTTACTATTTTTAGCAGTTTTTCAAGTCCTGAACTTCAGGAATTGTTTTGAGGCCCTAAACAACGTTTTTTGGGAAATCTAGGGGCAACATGGCTCTATGGACCATGTTTCCCTTCCCAAAGTGGTAGTTCTTGGATATATCTTTCTAACGAGCTATTGTACGCGTCAAACGGAGATCGTATGCCAAAGTTATGACCCCGGGAATTTGATGTACCAATTTACCCAAATGGGGCCCATAGTTTGGTGTTTCATCTTCTAGGGTTTGGTTTTGGGATGTTAAGGGTTTTCCATTTTTTCTCAACAATAAATAGGCCTTTGAGCCTCATTGTAACACAGTTCAGAGGCATGTAGCCACCACATCTCTTCTCAGAGATAAGCTACCATTACCCTAGCTGGTTTATTTCCATTATTGTTTGTAAGCATATTTCAGTATTTTACATTAATGAAATGAAGTATTATTTCCATTTCATATCTGTGTTTATGGTTATCTCCGTAATTTTTTGTGTTCCTGTTTAAGTCTGGATCAAAGCCTCAACGAAAAACCCCACTATCTGTATTATCATAGAAGGTGGAAATACATCAGGATTACACAATGCCTTAACTCTCATAGCTAGTCAGCTCTTAGTACAATCCTCTTGGATGCTCACAGGCAAAAAGGGCTTCTCACAAACCTTCTCCTCTGCCCTCCAAGCCTCTTTATTCCTTGCACAGTTTCTTTGGGTGATCCTCCTGTTACCAAGTGTAACACTGATCACTCACACTGATCTCACACCATCTAAAACTGCGCAATCCTCAAGGAACCTTAGCCTTGACTGCATGCTTGTGTTTCCTTTATAGGTAAACACATGCAACTAATAGTACATTGTCCCTACCTTCAATCTCAACTGGGTCTTTCTCATAATAGAAATGCATGAGTTTCTGATGAGAGAATTTTCAGTTAATTGAGTAGCACTAGTTGCATGCATGCATGCATCAACTGACCGATAAATCTCTATTAATTCCACGAACAGTTTGGAACTAATTTAACTAGACTTAACTCAGTACACTGAGTTAACTAATTATAACTCAAATATAACTCAGTGTTATCTCCTTAATTAATGGATACCTTCCTTAATATAAGGGATAACTATTGCATGACTTCACAAAGACTTCTAACTTGAATTTCTCCAATCCATAATGAATTAATTAATTATTTTTCAAGCAACCGGTGAGACTAAATTTGAATTTTAATTCAAGGACAAATTAAAATTGGAATATTCTATTTTTGGCATTTCTATTTTTAGCATTTCTTGTTGTTATTTTCAACTTAATGTTGAATATGGAGAAGTAGAAAACGTAGATGTATCTCATGACATACTTCCACAAACCACTCTAGACCAATCAAAGCCTAGTATGATAGAGTAACGAGTAATGTATCATGGAATACCCTGACCTAAAAATTTCAAGGGTGTGAAATACCAAGGGCCATGGTGAAGAGATCTAAATAGAAGTTCTGAAATGTCTATTTGATCACTCGTAAAAACTAATGTATGAGACCATTCTTCCTCTTCATTTGAGGCAAGTTCTTCAATGCTAATAAGACCAGGAGGAAGACTATCAGTGATAATCAATTTTACATGCGATGAATGTAGAGGACTCGAAGTAGGGGCTATAACAGCTGAAGGTGATTTAGGCTCAAATGTTAGACTCAGGGTCTTCGATATCTAGTTTAGTTAATTGTGAATCTAAAACCTCTCCAATATCTGATTCTGTTTGAATAAGTTCAACAATTTTTAAATAAGTTTCTTTTAAGTGTGAAACTAATTTTTGAGATTGATCAAGTTCAGATTATGTCACTTCAGGTCCTAAAATAGTAGATGTTTTTGGTTGATTAAATTCAATTCATTTGCAGGAGATTCTATAATAGTAGAAGTTTCATGTTCTATTGTAGTCCGAGATCCTGATGATTTTGATTTTTTAACTTTGATATTTTCTAATTGACTTGGCGTATACTAAGGGGATTGACCTACCATTCAACATGATTTCCTTGGTAATTCAGCCACGATGAAATCTTTAATTAATGACTTACACAATATCTAAATTACACCTGAAGTCTCTAAAAAGTAAAAACAATAAACAAAGTAACACAATCTAAAAATCTAGGAGTTCAAACCATACAAATTGAATGCTCACAAAGATCAATAAAACTACCTGGTGATGAAATCCAATGTCGCAAAGATCAAGGTGAAAAGCTTTATAGATATAAGTGTATGGAACCAGTTACCCTAACAACGTGCTTAATAAAATAGTCTGGCGAAAGTAACTTTTCTTATACCATCTCGAGCAAAGATTACCCTCCAAAAATTCCAAGTGAGTCTAGTCAATGTATGTTCCAAGTACAATAGGGGCTTCCCTCTGTCGTCACCTTAGGTATAGCCCTAGGATTATGGTCACTAAATTTACCAACTACAACAATTTTATCTGGCGGGATACTCATAGATCAGACGTACACGCAATGGCAAAGTAACAAAGCTCAATCCCCTTGAAAGCTCCTGATCTAGGTGGATATTGATGGCCACCTACCAAGTCCACCTGGACCCCCCACGATTGTTTGGGTCAGCTTTTCAGTTTCCTTAATTGTAGCACAATTTACTATTTTTAGTAGTTTTTTGGGACCTAAACTTCCAGAGCCATTTTGAGGCCCTAAACAACGTTTTTTGGTAAATTTGGGAGCAACATGGGTCCATGGACCCATGCTTCTCTTCCCAAAGTTGTAGTTCTCAGATAAATCTTTCTAACAAGATATTGTGCGCGTCAATGGAGATCGTATGCCAAAGTTATGACCCCGGGAAGTTGATGTACCAATTTACCCAAATGGGACCCATAGTTTGGCGTTTCATCTTCTAGGGTTAGGTTTTTGGATTTTTAGGGCTTTCCATTGTTTCTTAACAATAAATAGGCCTTCGAGCCTCATTGTAACACAGTTTAGAGGCATGTAGCCACCACATCTCTTCTTAGAGATAAGCTACCATCACCCTAAATAGTTTATTTCCAATGTTGTTTGTAAGCATATTTCAGTATTTTACATTAATGAAATGAAGCATTATTTCCGCTGCATATCTGTGTTTATGGTTATCTCTGTAATTTGTTTCGTTCTTGTTTAAATCTAGACCAGTGGTATCAGAGTGGTCTTCTTTTCCCCAACGAGGTCGAGATATAAGGAGTTAGGGCTTGAACTGGTCAAACCTTTGCAAGACAAGCCTCACAAATCCCGAAGGCCTCCCATGGCGGATGAAAAGAAAGACGAGCGGGCAGGAGATCCTATCAAAATCTTTCTCGAAGAAGCCCTTGAGCAACAAAGGAATGTGATGACGGAAAGCTTTTCCCAGATCCTTCAGTGGCTACCTAGGGGTGACCCATCGACTTCCAACAACTACTCTGGAAATGCCACACCATTTAAGATACAAGTTAATTTTGAAATCCCCATGTCAAGGATTGGTGGGAAAGCTACTACGAGCAGAAGGATGAAAGTACAGGCTCACTATTTCTAGCCGCACCCACTTGGGATTCATTCTGGGATGCCATCAAGGAGCAATACTACCTTGTCAGAAGCTATGAGGATTAATACATAAAGTGGACCACGCTGCAGTAGGAAAGGGACCAAGACATGCGAGAGTTTACCAATATTTTCCATACCCTTCGCACAAAGTTGGGTATCAAGGATTCAGAGCAAGATTTGGTACTCAAATATCGTTGCTGCCTGTACAAGTACATCCAGGAAGAAATAGAATTCCTGAACATCCCCTCGCTTGGCACGGCATACCTATATGCCGTGAAGGTCAAGCAAAAGTTTAAACAGAAGAGGCAAGACTTTGGATCTACGAATCTGAAGCAAGGGAAAGGTGCCACCAAACCACAGAACAAAGCATAAAGCTAAGGCAGGGCGGCCCAAGAAAACTCGCCAAAGTTGCAAGTAAAGAACATCGCTGTGAAGCCGAAAGAGGACACAGGAAAGTGGTGTGAGTTCCATAAGAGCTCCACTCAGAACACAAGTGAGTGTCGGACCAAGCAGTCACTGGTGGCCAAGCTAAAGGTTTTAGAATCAGATGCATGTTCCCACTCTGAGTCAGAACCTGACAAGGGGAATGATAAAGGGAAGCATATTATCGATTCGGAGCCCAATACCACTGTTGCCACCATGAAGTTCCAGAAGGAGGAACCCGAATATCCAGAGCAGGAGGAGCATCTCTTCCACTCCCAGATGTGGGTAAAGGGCTCCCCGCTACACTTCATTGTCAACAATGGGAGACAAAAGAACCTCATTTCGGCAGAGGTCATGAAGTGGTTGGGCTTACCAACCACAACACATCCACAACCATACACCATTGGGTGGCTTCACCAAGGACGGGATCTTTGCGTGAGCCAGCAGTGTGCCCTTCCATACAACATCAATCCCTTCGCAGATGAGGTATTGTGTGGCATTGTTCCCCTTGAAGTTTTTGATGTATTATTAGGACAACCATACTTGTGGAAGAGACATGCTTTGTATGAATCAAGGCCCCGTGTTATTATTGTTACTTTGGGAAATAAGTTGTACAGGATTCTGGAGGTAGCACCACCTACCGCCATCTCTTTGATTACTGCAAAACAATGCAGTAAGATCATTTCCAAAACCGGGAAATTTGTTTTCCTAATGACACACCCTCAAGGAAAGAAGAAGACGGTGGCCACGACCTCCAGAAAAGTCCCCTCCACACGATAACTACAAATGGACAAGGTCATGGAGGAGTATGAGGACATCTTCACCTCCCCCGCAGGGGTTCCTCTGCACTGTCAGGTCAAGCACTCCATCAATCTAACCCCAGGTGCACAATTGCCCAATGGATGAATCTATCGGCACTTCGTTTTGGAGAATGATGAAATCATGAAGTAGATTCAGGAGCTGCTACAGAAAGGTCACATCCGTCTGAGTTCATCACCCCGTGGGAGCCCAATCGTGTTGTTACAGAAGAAGGATGGGACTTGGAGACTCTGTATTGACTATCAGGTGTTGAACAAGATCATTGTCTGTAATAGGTACCCAATCCCATGGATTGATGACCTCTTGGACCAATTGAAGGGGGAAAAATATTTCAGTAGGATCGATTTGAAGTCAGGATATCACCAGGTACCAATTGAACCCTCCGATGTGTGGAAGACTGCCTTCAAAGCCAAGAAGGGCCTTCTTGAATGGTTAGTTATGCCTTTCGGATTGGCGAATGCTCCTGTAACCTTCATGAGGCTAATGGATGACATCTTGTGGCCATTCACCAACTCATTTATAGTGGTATACTTGGATGACATCCTGATCTTCAGCCAGAGTTATGAGGAGCACCTCCACCACATCCGACAGGTTCTCCAAATATTTCAGCAACACAAGTTATGTGCCAATCTAGAGAAATTCACTTTTGGCGTGACCCAGGTTCAGTATTTGGGATACATTATTGATGAACAGGGGGTGCATGTGGATCCGGCCAAGATCCAAGTCATTCAAGATTGGCCATCTCAAACCACTCTCACAGAACTCTGTAAATTTCTAGGTCTTGCCAACTTCTACCGCAGGTTCGTGTTAGGATTCTCTCATATCACTTGGCCTTTGAGTCAAGTCACCAAGGGAGGAGCGAAAGCAAAATTCTTTGGTTTGAATCTCAACAGAATGCTTTCATAGATTTGAAAGATCGCCTATGCACGACACCAAACTCATTAAGTCCACATCCTTCCATTGTCAAATTGATGGTGAGCCAAAGATTGTCAATAGGATGATTGTACACATTATGCGCATGTATAACTCAAAGCATCCATGCACATGGGACGAGAGCCTCCTCTATGTTCAACACAACTACAACCGAGCTCTTCACAACGTGACTGGCCACGACCCTTTTCAGGTGGGCTTGGGATTCCAGCCACTATGTCCCATTGATGTGGCCATGCCATTTGCAGCTACTCGCGTAGATTCGGCTCATGTCCAGTCTGAAACAGATAAGGAAAATAGCTTCATTGAACACATCCAACATATTCGATAATAGGTCCATGACATTTTGGAGAAATCAAATGCCAAGTACAAGTAGCGACATGATCAACATCGGGTGCCACACAAGTTTCAGGTGGGCGACAAAGTCTAGTTGCATTTGCAAAAGGAACGCCTTGCCAGAGCCTATCGAAAACTCAGACCACTCCGATATGGTACTTACACCATTACCAAGGTTGTGGGAGACAATGCATTTGAGCTTAGCATTCCCCCATTCCTTGGCCTGCACCCAGTGTTCAATGCGGACCACCTTCGGCCATACTTTCCACCATTACTAGACACATCTCACATTGCAGAATAGCTCACACCCACAAAGTTAAATCCAGATTGCATGGAACAGGTTGCAACTGATTGGATCATGGACACACAGATTAAGCACACTCACCAGCAGAATATCCAACTGTATCGAGTTGTCAAAGCAGGCCAATTGCTTCACTAGGGCAAGTGGCTCACTAAGGACCATGTTCAACAGAAGTTTCCTCATCTCATGGAGGAACTCAACGCAATGGGGACCATTGCTTTGTAAGGGGGGAGGAATGATCTAGGTGGATATTGATGGCCACCTTCCAAGTCCACCTGGACCCCACACCATTGTTTGGGTTAGGTTTTTAGTTTCCTTAATTGTAGCACAATTTACTATTTTTAGTAGTTTTTCGTGTGCTAGACTTCCAGAGCCGTTTTGAGGCCCTAAATGACTTTTTTGGGAAAATTGGGAGCAAAATGCATCCATGAATTGACGTTGCTCTTCCCAAAGTTGTAGCTCTCAAATAGATCTTTCTAACGAGATACTGTGTGCGTCAAACGGAGATCGTATGCCAAAGTTACGACCCCGGGAAGTTGATGTACCAATTTACCCAAATGAAGCCCACAGTTTGGCATTTCATCTTCTAGGGTTAGGTTTTTGGATGTTTAGGATTTTCCATTGTTTCTCAACAATAAATAGGCCTTCGAGCCTCATTGTAACACAGTTCAGAGGCATGTAGC
>APFE030195380.1:5055-18594 GCA_000404065.3 Pinus taeda | reverse complement strand
CCAATAAAACATATTCTCATAGAACGATTTCATTATTAAAGAAATTATTATTTTTTTATTAATTAAGTTGAATTATTAGTATCTAGCATAAACTAAAGGTTATTAAAATATTTATATAATCAACTCATCAAAAAACAAAGGCATAAGTGAGAGGGGATAACAGGGGAAACTAACTAATAACAAAATTAGAACAAGCTATAAAAAGAGGGAGGGGAGGAAGTGAAGAACGACTAGGAAGTGAGGGTTGGGACCTAACAACTACTGATCTTCGAGCCATCTTCTCTATTGAGATTGCTCGGCCTTTTTTCAATCTCCAGGGCTTCCCTAAATTTATGGTGATAGAACTACGAAACTCTAGCAATAACACTCGACTCCTCGATACACACATGGTGTTTGGTTTTCTCTGCATGCTCTGCTAAAGCGGAAGACTTGGTTCTCTTATGTTTAAGGTTAGTTGTGTGCTCATTAATCCTTTGATTAATGGAGTGTCCAGTCTCACCAATATAGAGGGTTCCACTGGGACAAGGAATAATATAAACCCCCTTCATGTCCTTAGGGTCGATAGGATCCTTCACTGATCTGAGGGACTTGCGAATGGTGTTAAGGGGTGTAAAGGACGACGAGACATTATATTTCCTAAGAATCCTTGCAATTATCTCATTCAATAAAAATCATGAAGAGGCACGTGGTGATTATTGAGTTCCTTTGTCAATGGACTGCAAAAGTCATGAACAAGCTCCAAGTCACTTACAATTGACCAAGCACATTGTCAATGTTTTTTAAGACAATACATTATCAATTTTAATCAAGCTAGGGCACATTAGCTAATTTAAAAATTTAATGCTCAAGAAAGATATTTCTTCGTGCTCTTATGGTTGATAAAAATACATTTCCAAAGCTATTTATCCAACGTAATTCTTTAATAGTGTTGATGATTTAACCTCTTTTATGTGTGATTGAACTTGAGAACGAAGACATTGATATGAATGTGTACCATTGGAATATTTCTTATCTAGTCAAGGAATGAAGATCATTCAACTATTACATCCATAGATCCATGAAAATTAAGGAATTTATAGAGATTGGTAACCAAAAATCATATTGCACCATAACACTTCAACCTCTAGCCTAGACACTACATATGAGAGAAACACAACCTTACTCAATTGGCCAGACCATCTTCCCAATGTATGTTGCTAGACCATCTTCCCAATGTATGTTGCTGATAGGGAGGCCATAGATGGCAAGTTTGGTTGAGTTACTTAGGGTTACAAGCAATTATTGTAGCTGGAATTTGAGCCCCCCTCCATCTAGTTATTCCAAGGAATAAAGGGTGATGTAACAAGTTATTATGAATGCATGTAGAGAAATGTGAACTAATATAGAATATTTAAAAAAAACCTAATGAAGATTTTCTATCAAACTAAACAGAGAACAAAATCAGATGTCTATACAATTCAATCAGTTTCATCATATTCTATAGTTAATCATGAATTGGAATGAATTTCCATGTGATAGAGTTTAAGTCTTGAGTTTCACCAATTCAAAACACCAAACCTGATCTGTTTGTATAGGGAATGACAAGATTGCCCAAAAGGATGTTAAGTCCTCTCTATAAAGTAGGTAGAAACCCAAATTATCTTTGACACCACTTGTTTGTTTACCATACCCAACCTAATTTTCAGAGCCCATATCATGGTCACCTTGATTATCATGAAGAAAGACACATAATATTTCCACAAAGGACGTCTCAATATATTGAAGTGTGTATGCCATCTTAATATGGTGCAAGAAATACCAAGCGATGTAAATTATGATTACATCATCACATAAAATGAGTTACACCTTTGTAAATTATTCTCACTCACCCTATCAACAAAAATGTCCTAGATACTTGAACACTGCATCTTTTTAACTAGTTTGTTTCGTAGAAATTTACCTAGATTAAGTTATAAGCCTTTCTTGTGATGGGAACTCATATGATCAATGGGAAGTGTGAACCTCAAACTAAAATGAAAAACACTATAAATAAAATCAAATTACTCTTATAATATAGGGAAGTTAATTAACATCACTCACTTTCAATGGTCAACATGTGAATAAATAAAAAACAAGCCTTTTTCGCTTTTTGGGCTCTCTCCAATCAAGGGGGTATAAATTTTCAAATATACCAAATGAAACAATCATAGGAATGCTACCACATCATCATCCTATTTCTGATTCCTCACTAAGAATGACTTCTCACATCAAAATTTAGCACTATACATGTGGTTATATACAATGCTTAATTATTAACTTTGACTTTCTGTCAAAACTTCAACTAATCTCTTCAAAAGATTCATGCCCAACACTACATCTTCACAATTCACTTTGACTAGTATAGGTAATTGTGAAACACTATAACAACCCTCTGCAGTGATTTTGATCAAACAAGGTATGCACCCTAACAATGTCTCACTGCTAAACCTTTGACATAGGCCTTGAACATCTTCATGCCCACCATATTGATCCATGAATGATGTAAAAATTGGGATTGTTACAAAAACCACAGAAACATGAAAGTTGTTGATAATTCTAGATACAATAGTTTGAGCAACAAAAATAAGTTGATCATTGTGCTAAAGTTGGACATCGTTTACATCGAAGGACATTTGAAAATGTCCTACAAACGTGCACATGGAATTAAAGGAATTATTAGAAAATAAGTAGCTTTGGATTCTTTTTGTCACAATTCAAAAAAATTTCAATCCTCAATCACCATAAAATAAAAAGGCTACTATCACTAGATAGAGTTTAGGTACATAAAGTTCCACTCTATAATTAGTAGTATGACAATTCATAGATAAACTATGTAGTAGTATAAGAATACATAGATAAATTATCTTTACATGACAACTTTAATTTCACCTGCAAGAATTTTCCAGTATGCTTGACATATGAGATTCTTTAGATGTAATTGTAACTAAATTCATAGAAAGTGGTCTCAACAAGGCCCCTATTTCAGGCCTCAATGTAACAAAATAACATCTCTTATTGCAATAGACACCCAACTTGAGAGGTACTAACTAATGATGAAAGGAAACGCACAACTTTGCCTTTATTATTTGACCTGGAACAAGACATAGAATCTCTTGCATAGAAATACTTTTTGGTGGTTTTAATGAAACCATAGGTCTACAATACAATCTAGATTGTGCACATTAGCTCTATCCTAGACTTAAGAAGACTGCAACACATTAAAAGATTTAAGAGAAAAAATAAATCCATATACGCAACAATATTATGTGGAAACATGGAAAAGATAGTGAGAATGTGTGTATGTGTGTTGAAAGGGGAATCCAGATATTCAAATACCTACATCAAAATATCCTTGAACTATAGCTTGAAACTAAATATTTTCCAATAGATTTCAAGGTCAGAAGCTTACTGATCATGTACTTTTGTCATTGGTGCTCCAGATTCTATAGAGGACTCTATTGACTCATCATCCTTGAAAACAATGTTAAAAATTGCATCTGTTGAATGATTATAGAAAAAGGATGAACACAAACTATCAATGGTGAATAAATTGATTGTTCATTAGAGAATTCATACATGACATTCATACCATCACCATTTGTGAAATATAAAAGTGTATACTTCCTTAGCTCTCTATCCACGGTTCCTATAGACAAGTTGGCATATCCAGACATTAAATATTCTTTTGCGGTTGAAAAAGGGCAAGGAACAGGAAGGTTTGGCCCTATAGACATGGCTTCAATGCATCATGTCATCAACGCTATACTATCAAAATATGTAGACGGATCATAGTGATCAACTTCTTTGTTTTTTCCATGCTCACCATGTGATAAAGAGATTAGTGGTTCAACATCTCTTTTTTCCTCACCTTTTATCTTTCCTTCTACATCTTTACTTGATTTATCATTTGACTCAAAATATATTAAATTCACACAAGAGTTTCTAGTTAAGTTGGTTGGTGAATATCTTAACCTAACCTTGCACATAATTTCAAGGTTTGAGCCTTCACTAACATTTGATTGATCAATTTCTTGATCACATCCACTTTCAAGGCCCTGCAAACTTCTTTCACTAAAGTATCCATCAGAAGACAAAGATGTATTATCATTTATATCAATGGAACTATCTTGATCATTGTCCTTATCCTTGCCTTCTGATAGAGTAGGTTGCCTAACCTCATTGGTTTGATGGATGTGAATCTAGCACAGACTACCTGATTTTGGTAAAGGTATATAACTTGGAGTTGTGTCTTGGACAATGTGAGAGAGGGAACCAAGAAAGAAAACCCAAGCATTTCTTCCTTGATGTAATGATGTAGCTGAATTTTGCAAAATAAGAACGTATTTTGAAAGTGCAAGGAACACATTTGCATGAAGCTGCTATTGTGAAAGGGATGTCACCAACATCATGCTTTATAGAATTTCCTTGATATTTTTCTGATTCAATACCCTTACACCCATATAAATAAAGTAATATAAAGTGTTCTCCTTCTTTGGAAGTTTGTGGAGCATGATTTCCTTCATCAAAACCAACACTAGATAAATAAGGTTCTAAACTATTTTTGAGCATATGTGCTTGATCTCAAACATCATAGCTTAAGTCACATTTTCCCATGTCAAGTACATAGTTTTCCACCTACAATATAATGTTTCGATCAACAACCAAGGAATGCAAAACTACCTGCACAAATGGATTTTCTTGACGAGATGAACCATCTATATATTACTTATTTAATATTCTATTGAAACATTACAACCAAGCTACCAAGTGCATATGATAGTGTGAACCTAAACTATGGTATATAAACATTCAGTGACCAAACATGCATAAGAATACATCGGATATACAAATAAACGACTCTTGATGACTTGTTAAATTGCAAATGATTTGAAAAATCACATTTTTCCATCTTTCCAAATATACCATGAGACCATGTTTGCACACATCTAAGAAAAATTTGGAATTTGGATGGTATAAAGACATTCATTATATTGGCTTCACAAAGAGGTAAATATAAAAAAAAAATCTTTGTTTCATACAATTACTCCTATGTAGGAAAAAAAGGCCCTTATGTAAGAGAGGAAAAGGGATGGAAGTACAAACCTGATTGGAAAAGGAACCATGCACGAGAGGTGTTGCAAAGAACTTCATCTCAGGACACAAATTATAATAATATTTCTTACATTGCTCACATTGCCAACATGATATTCCAGGCTCCAAATCTACACAGTCACCAGGAACCAAGTCTTTCATGTCACTGCCAACCTCCTCAATTATTCCAGCACACTCATGACTAATCGTCATTGATTATTTTACAATAAAGTTTGCACACAGTAATATCTACAACCAAAACCAAGAAAAATAGTTTTTTAAGTAAAATTATGGACTGCTAAAGCAACTTCCATGAGTTGAATGTCTTACAACTTAAACATATAACTTACTTAGTTCAAAAAATGAAAAATACCATAAGGGATTATTATCCATAAAATCACAAATTCCTAAACAAATTATATCTTTCTAGCTAGCACACAAGAAAATTATTAGTCAGAAAAGAGAACATAATGATGCAGAATGAACCGATATGCGGTGGTTATTGATTTCCTTTGCTAGTGGCCTTCAACCATCATGAATAGGCTCTAGGTCTCTTAGAATATATTTGCATCCATCATTCTATTTAAAAATGATTTATAATCAATCTAGATCTATCTTAATTTCATCTTCATCTTAATCAAGAAGAGGCATCAAATCCATGAACATGTAAGCCCTTTTGATGAAGTAAAAACAATTGTGTAAAAATTTACACTTAAAATAATTTCATACCTACTACTACTTGATAAATCTGGGATTAACTTCTTCTACTTGATAAATCTGAGATTAATAAGTTAATTTAGATATATCTCTCTCTATATATATTTAATGTGAAAAGTAAAAATAACACCAACATTACACTCATTGATGAATACACTTATAACACATCCCCATATTGAAATGTAAAATGTGAATTTGGATACAAATAATGTTACACCCAATTGAAAGACATATTCCCCTACTGGGCTATATGATACACCTTTCAGTACAACCAATGTTATAGTCAATTGCTCCTGACACAACTGCCCCATACTAGGGAATATTATGTACCCATGGGAACAACTAAAATTACACTCACTCAAGCGTGACACAGTTCCCCATACTCGACTATAAAATAGTCCATTTGTTCTCTACTCGGATCTACAATTAGAGGATCTAAATATTTTTTTTCCTCACAACACCCCTAAGAAGGCAGGCCCACCCAAAGGAGCCTCATGCTCAGTCGACCCAACTGTCAAGGCTTGACCTTGATAGAACCAAGGATAATTGAACCTACATTTCATGATAGAGGGCCAATGACTTGGTAGGGGCTTTAACCAACTAGGCTACCCATAAGGGATAAATGGAGGATCTAGATATCTTGTTGGTGAATCTGATTCTAACCCTATGGTGACAAATGTAACTCCTTAGGAGGTCCTATCACACTATGGGATAGATCCTAAGACTTTAGGGGTGGCCTTAGTTATTAGAGATATAGAGCTAGGTACATTTTGGATAGATAGGATGCAAATGTCCACCATGATATAGAGTATGTCATGATCTCAATATTAAGGGAGTAGAATGTGCATATAGTTGCAATTAGATGGCATAATTCCCGATGCTAGACAGTAGAATGTGCATCTAGATGCAATTAGCTGGAAACCATATTTTTTACTCAATTGATATGTAACAATCTATCTATAAATATAGAGAACGCAAGAGTAATAGCAGGCATACGATGCATGCATATGATAGCTACATATGCATGTGTCACATACACCGCACTAGTATTTATATACTAAATTAACTATAAGTACTAAATACTATGACACTTCTTCGAATAGAGGTTCTACTCATCCATCAACACCCATATTGCGTAATGTATGGGTAAATATTAAAAGAGGGCTAATAAATTATATATCTCGGATTATTAATAAAAATTATATTAATAAATTAATAAAATGATTAAAAATATATATAAGAAATTAATTAAAAGGGTAATTAAAATAATGTTATAATTTTAATTAAAGTACTTTAATAAAAACATAAAGAAATGCCATTTATTAAATCATAAAGTGTGTATATATATATATATATATATATATATATATAATTATATATATATATATATATATATATATATATATATATATATATACATATATATATATACATATATAACACGTGACCATAAAAAGAGACAAAGAAGGTGATACATGACATGGGAGGGTGTCACTAGGAGACTAAGCGGTGGCCTGTTGGTGGAAAAGTAGTCACCGCCAAGAAATAAGATAAATGCCACCAAGCAGAAGTTTACGGGGGACAGAGGGAAGAAAATCTAAAGGAGGAGGAACATCATCTACAGAAATAATCCACTGGAAGAGCCTGAATTTTTTTTAGGTTTTGGGCACAGGGGAACAGTCAGCTTCAACTAAGAAGCTTACTAGATTGAGTAGCCAGGTTCTGCTCAGTTTGGCTGCGTGGATTCAGTCTTTTGGTAACCAAAGCAAGGAGTTGGAGGCATCATCAACTGCAAGGGCACAGGTAGCTACCCTCAACAGTTCTATTAGATAATCTGTTAATTAATTTTGTAAGAGTTCAGGAAAATAATTACAGGTTCAGCATAAAATCTCCTTTACTATTTTTACATCTATTTTTTTTTATGGTCTTGTCATGATATTAGATTGTCGAAATAATATATACTACATATTAGATCATCCAAATAATACATAGTACATATCGATTGATCAATTGATCCTTCTTTTAACATGCTTTAAGACCTACATGGCCTATATACAAATCCCCTTATTATCAGAAATCTAGTGTCCATTTAGAGCTGCTAGTCCCACTAAGATGGGTAGCTATCTTAGAAACAAACAAACTAAAGTTACTTTCGTTTTCCTTTATGAGAAGTAGATGAGAGAGAAGCAGAGAGTACCAACCTCAGTCTTTCGCTTGGATCCTTGCTTGTTTCCTCTCCCCTCTGACAGATCTTCGCCGCTCCTTCCTTGCTTACCTCGCTTCAAAGAGCACCTGTAAAGTCAAAGCAACATAACACCATCAAAGCACAGAGATCTACAATCATAAACAATACAGGACCAGATATATATTGACCACAAAAATGCATATATCAACTCAAACATACACGAATGTGGAGAAAAACTCAAATAGCTTTATTGATAGAAAGAGTAGAAAAGAGGATTATAACCCATTGATCTGACCTAGCATCATCCTCTGAGCATGAAAGCCCTTCTTCACCTCATGAAAAGCTTAGATCACCCAACACTATGATATTCCACCAAGAAACCAACAACACTTCCTTACAAAATACAAGATTCCAGCCTTTGGATCTCTGGGATGAGGGATCCATATATAGATGTTTGCAGGGGGGTGAGTTAGCTTCTGGGATTTTGATTAGTGTCCTCTCTCTGATAGTTCTCTGTTCCACTTGGAGATTCATGATCTCTTACTCATCCCTAGGCCAATTCAGAGAGGCAAGTGTCACAGGAGAAGTTTTTGGAAGATTCCATGATCATCCACCTTGCAAACTATCTCTGCCATTTGTATACACTCGCCCATCGCACGCTACAGAAGGGCTTTTCAGTATGCATGACACTTTTTGCATGTGGCAGGTGAGATGCATCTCACCCTTAGCACTGAGAAGTCTATATGGTCTAGTTTTGACCAGTTCTGAGCAGTTTTCCATGGAGAACTTCTGGGAGATGATGTAATCAGTTGACCTTGTTCCTTTAGGGTGTGAAACAACACTTTTAGGGATTTAGAAGCCCTTGGTTTATGGACATATATGATTGGGGTTGCAGCGCCCAAATATGTCTATAACAGTTGCCCCCTAAAGCATGAGGTCGTAAATCTTTTGATGTCATGCGAAATTCTTTATCATGAGGATCCAAGGTCTTTCAAACTGGAAGGCAACCTGTAATAAGATACAATACAATACATTATCTTCATAATATTTTCATGATCTAGCTGAGGTGGGCATTCCCATGCTCAGCTTTATAAATTCATTCTCATGTACATAGGACAGACAACTGTCTGTGTGGCAGACTGATGATTCTGATAGAGCCATCATCCTTTGGTTTGGATGATTATATGTGCAACAATGATGTATGTTTGATGTCTTTATTTTCCTTAATATATCGCAGCCCGGATGGATGAAACTAGATTTGGCGTCTTCAAACTTGTTCAATCTTCACCCAAAGTACAAGTCGATCCATGTGAAAAGATGTTCTGGAGTTGAAAATGGAAATACATCGCCTGATTACCAGCCAATGATGGAAGCTGTTAACAGGCATGAGAGGAATCATTGATAATGATGATGACCCTCAATATACTACAGTACAATTCACGTGGTGTGAATACATGAGTGGATATTTAACACCACGCAAAATCTTTCGGTCGAAGGCCATTGATGTAAACCCATCGCCAGAAGTGAGAAACTTGCCATTGAGGCATGCAAGCTTCAAAGTACTGAAAGGGTTGTTCCTAGATCGACTTCTTGGATAATGAGTTGATGTCGACAAGAAGTGATCTGTCATAGGAGGGAATTGATGAATCCCACATCTACAACACGGAACGGAGAAAATGATTTTGTGGAGGTGAAAACGATCTGATGATACAAGGTTCAGGGTGGCAGTCATGAAAGAATGAAGCGTGAAGGTATTGCAGTAGATGAGATACAAGCTGGGTTGGTGAATTCTCTAAGCGACTTCTCTTGAACATATCGGCGACACTGAAATGGATTGGTAGCGTTAACCCCAAAAAGGGATGGTACGGTGGACCAACGGTATTATGACCGGTGAATAGAATAACCCAACTCGACTCAATCATGGTGATGGAGTGAAAGTGTCATGTTCAAGAGCGACTAGCTACCAATAAATTTTCTTTAAGTTTTCTTCCCAAATTTTCCCCAATCATTGCTCTTTATTTTTGTCAAGCTTGGGGAGGATAACATATGCTTGTTCCATAATTTTCCCTTTGGGCAAACCCGTCGCTATGTTTTAACAAGCCTGGCGACAATGAAACTCGTTCTTGTCTACATGGACAAGTTTGTCACTATTGTTTTAATGAGTTTAACGACAAAGATAACTCGGTCCTTTTCAATTTTAGAGTCTGAAAAGAGATGGAAAGGAAACTCCAGTCTTCCTTCTTCGTAATATAATCCCTTAATTCTGAAAGAGTATAAAACAATACGAAAGGGATGAGTTTTCGATAGTTTTAACGAGCCGAACAAGACAAGTGCTTGATCTTTTTGTGTAATGATCCCTCAGGTCCAAAAAGATTAAAATCTAGAGGAGGGATAGCACTTATGATCATTTTAACGAGCTGGAGAGGCCAATTTCTCGGCAATCTTTTCATATTTTATGAGTCAGATGAAAAGAGCTTAAAGGAGACTCGTTTTTTGAGGAATGAGTGATATTTTTGGCTAGCAACTGGTTCTAGGTAAGGTTTGGAACTTTCCAATCACGGTAGTGTCAAGAGGATGGCTAACAGAATCACTCATCGCATCTGTTCCTCAAAAGGGGTAAACAATCAAATGGAGGCATATGATTGGCTAAAAATAGAGTGGAGGTGATGGTAAGAACACGACCAAGGCTCAAAAGTTGATGATAATGTGTTCGCAATGGTTATTTACCGGAGGTTGGTTCATTTTTAATGAGCTTAAACTCTGATGGAACATATGCTCATTGCTTAAGTTTAATTTTTAACGAGCTTGAACTTTGCGTAAAACTGCTCATGCCAGTCGTATAATAAGGATGTCTCATCGATAGGATCAATTTTTAGGGAGCTTGCACCATTCGAAACTTTGCTCCGTCGCCTTTCGCAAGCAAGCTGGGAATGACCAACTACTATCCTAGGGGTTAATTAACTACTGGGGTTAGCTAGGAAAACTCTTCCTTTACTTTACCAGCGCCATTTGGCCCCTGCAAAGGTGAACATTCGATCCGACTAATCACCTAACTTAAGCAGTTGAAGTTAGAAAAGCTATGGGGTTAGCGTTACGCTGGTCGCTTTTCACTTACGTGCAAAAGGTTTGCATGCCCCTAGGTATAGCAAAGTAGAGTTTCCAGGTTACCCTTCAATTTGCAGACAAAACATTTGTTTTATCGGGAAAGGCCTACCTTCTAACGGAGGTATCTTATTCCAGTCTAATCCCATTTTCCTAAATGGACGGGTGTGTTAGACTAGTCATATATCCTCCGCGGAAACCTACCCTATACCTGAAGTTTTCCTACTGAAGCAGACCAAGGTGCATGCCCCATGGGTTTCAGTCACAATCACCAAATTACTCGTGTTCATCAGGTGGACAGACTGGAGATTGATGAGACATTCCTTGCATGAAAAGACAATTTAGAGATGGAATTTGACTACTAGCTATGTACGAGCCGAGGAACGAAAGCTGGTCTATGAGCTGGACCACTCTGCCTTCATGCGAAAAACACATCACTCGAAAGAGCGAGGAGATGATGGCTCCCATGCTATAAATGTAGCGACGCCTAAGGATTAGATTATAATCTAAAGGTCCTTCGACTACCATTATGTTCAGATAAACGGTTTTCCTTCTCAAATTTATAGACAAATTTGGAAGGATCCCTCATGATCGACTGGTTCCTTTGTCGAAGCTTTTCAGATTTCGCATCTCAGGCATAAACGATGGAAAACCAAGTGGTTTCCAAGTAGTTGAGGAAAGGATACTGATAGAAGCCCCTTCATCTATGATAGTACTGACCATGACCATTCTGTAAGCTTGTACTATGATTTGGAATGGTACACTAGATGGTAGATGGGGTCTGCCTACTAGATTCTAGTCGAAGGAAACAACCAGGTTGCTTGGCGGTGGGATCGAATAAACGGCAGGGTACGACTCTAACGAACTTCCTTCCTGCGGTAAAGGAATGGGTAGATTTCCCCCATGTTCATCGGAGTCTGTGTTTACAAAAAGAAATTGAACGGTGTCATTCTCATTCCCTTCGGTGACTGTACCATTTGAAGGTAGACCTTCTGAAGACAAGACTAGGTTGACTACAATCTCGACCTGTTGACTTTGGTCCGATGTGGACTCAGAGGGTTTATCTTCAATGATAGATTCTTCAACCGACCACAAAGGTGTGTCAGTCAGATTTTCAACTAGCGAGGGACTCGGTAAGATTTTCTTGTATCCAGGAGGAATCCGTAGCGGTGAAGTAGGACGGTTATCCAAGACTCTTTTAGCTTCATCTAGGAAGGGACAACGGTGGATGGCATGATCACCTTCACACAGTCTACAAGGAAAATTATATTTTCCTTTCTGTCCAGTGACTTTGTTTTCACTAGTTGACGGTGTACTTTCAGCATGATCGTCAAAGGTTGAGGACACCGGATTGTGCAAGCAGGGAGACCAATCCCTTAAGATCCATGGGATGCAAGGACAATCTCGATGATAGTGGTCCCCTTTGCAAATGACACATGGAGATTTAGGTTTGGACAGTGCAGTGTGTGGATTTTCGCTAGACGACGTACGGTTGCCCCTTTTTGCCATTGGCTCCTTTTTCTTCTTCTCCTTCCCTTTCTTCTTCTTCTCAGTTACTTGGTTTTTAGTTTTACCAACTTTACCAAGCGAAGAGGAAGGAGGAGAGGGAGAAACAAACAAAGTAGAAGGTTGGGGGGTAACTCTAACATCATCTAGTTGCTGACTTGATTGCTTAGGAATCACGGTGCTTTGAACGACATAGGTTGAGAAGAGCCATACTGGCAAGCCTATTATCAGTCTTGGAAGGGACAATGTGGCCATATGAGGTGCACCAACATCTCCCCAAGAGGAGAAAGGACTAGGATTTTCCCCAAGGGGAAATCCTTGGTTGGTGGACTCCATTTCCTCAACCTAAGACCAATGAGGGAACAATGATGTTATTCCGATTAAAATAAATTTTATGACACTTTGACACAACTTGCTTTTTCAGTTTTTAAGAGTTGAGAAAAAGCTAAAGATGACTCTAGTTGCCTTCGATTTTTAATGAGATTGAAGTGACAAGTGCTCAGATGGATCTTTTCCTTTAAGTAGTCTGAAAAGGAACGAAAGAGGCTACTCTGGAAATCTAGACAGAGGGATTACCAAACCAATCGCAAAACTGCAGAATACTTTTTATGGTATGGCAGTCAATTTTCCTGAATGCTGTGTTCAGTGCATTGCGATTGATAGAGTGGCAGACACGGCTTCCTAAGGATAAAGGATGTAGCCTATTGTTGTCTCCCAATATATACTCAACGATACGTGGGAGCACAAGTCTATACTATCACTTGTCGTCTCAAAGAGGAGGAATCACCCAACCTACGATGAAAGCGATAGTTACCAGGCTCTACGACGCTGGAATATGTCTCTAGCCTAGACTTCTAAATGTTGTGTGTTAGGTTCCAAAGCGTTTTTATGTTCATTGAATTTATTTTACAGTTGATCTT
>APFE030195372.1:69968-99547 GCA_000404065.3 Pinus taeda | reverse complement strand
ATATATAGATGTAAATTAGTCGTTATTCAAATTTAGCTGTTGGAGTCTCTGCTCAGACTATTTAACATGCTTTGCTGGATCTGTGTCTTCAACTTGTCCTGACGATGAACCAAACTAGTTGGTTCGAAACGCGTCGACAAATGTCTGTCTACATGTGATTTATGCCGAATTTATTCAAATAGAGATGGAAATTAAAACATACAGTTAAAAGACAAGCAGATGAAACATGAAATTAAATGATTTATTGTTGAAATAGACAATAAAAACCTAAAATATACAGTGAAGGTAAAGGACATAATAAAGAATAGTCAAAGTGTATCAGGGTTAAAGAGTTTCAGATTGAAGACAAAGTCAAGTAAAACAGCTAACATGAAGATAAATAGCAAGGAAGACAATTACAAAGCATAGCATACAAATTCATGTCAAAGTGAAGACAAATGAAAAAACAAAGCGGTAAAAGTAAACAGTAAACATGGAGGCATTAAGGGTTAAACAGAGATTAAAGCACTTTCACCAGAAACAATGAAGTTTATCCAAAGTAAAAGTGAAAAACAGTTAAAAGAAATTTAAGGTTAAAAGATGAAATCAGAGCAGAAATGGTACATTCTTCAGAAATTTCCTGTTTAAGTCATAGTTTTACAGAAATTATTGTTGCCAATCCAAGAAGTATTTTGAGAAACTTGAGGAGGTTTTTGTTCCTAAAAGTCTAATCTACAAAAACCTATCTCACTTTTTACAGAGGTATTACCAAAATAGATATAAGTGCATGTCTTCACAGCCTATTTTTTAGTTTGTGCAATGTCCTGTTTTTGACATCGTTTTGCAGAGAATATTGTGAATAGTGGGAGCTGAATTTTCAGAAACTGAGAGAGGTTTACCTCAAAAGCATTCTTAGCTACAATAACCTCTTTCAGTTTGTACATATCTAGCTTGGATTGAGATATAAAAGTGTATCATTGGACCCTAAGTTTGCAAAATTTCTAGGGCAGAATGCACAAAGGAAGGATGTAGTTAGTGACTCAGATGCCTCATCATCAATTAAGAGTTGCTATCAAATTCGAATTTCTCTTATTTCTCACCATAAATTCATAAAAATAGTGCCAAGTAGATTCATTAGTTTTGAGTGTCCTTTATTTAAGTTCTATTAATGTAAAATAGTTTGAGATATTTGTAAAACCAATCTTGATATTCTTTCAAGATATTTCAGTTTAGAATTTGTATAAATACTTCTTCATTTGAAGTATTTTGTGTGGATTAAAAATCATTTCTGTAGACTTTTGTTTTGAGCTAGAGGAGCTATTGTAATCAAGGCTGGACTGGTTTACTGGATTAAATAAAGCAGAGGACATTTCACTCGATTCATGTGCACTGTGGGAAACAAATAAGTATCACTTCTCTGAGTTTGATTATTGTTTTCCTTTATCTTATGAAATATCATATGTGTTTTTTATAATTCTTAAAAGCAAACAAGGAGTAATATTATCAAAATTAGCTTAAGTTCTCTCTGTTTTAACTGTTTGCTTATTTAATGTTTTCTACTAAATTTCTTAAGTTTGGGAATTCTTAATTGCTCCCTTATTTCTGTAATTCATTCCCTCTATTTGCCTCTAGTACAGGATTCTTAATTTCCCTTGCTATTTTCCAAACCTCCCTTCTTCATCTTAATCCCTATTAAGGATTCTTCATTGCCCTTGGCCCTGGTTAAGATTTTCATCCATTGAAACCTTCAAATTTGTCCTTGCTGTGCTAACTTGCCTTGTGAACTCTTACCTCAGTGATTAATCAAATCCTGATAAACCTTTCATACTTGAATCCATAGCCCAATGGCCTAAATACTTGCTCTGTCCATGTTTCTTCTTAATTCCACCGCCCAATCAAAACAAAACACCCCTGAACTTTCATAACTAGCCTAATATCCCATTAAACAAAGCTAAATTATAAAGAGAGAGCTCTCTTTGGACTTAGGTTGGCTAGAACTCGAGTTTAAAAGATTGGTTTGTGGTTACCTCAGAAATTTCTTTCTTTAAGCTTGAGAAAATTTGTAGGGTTAACACTCCCCACACAACTGACTAATCCCTCAACGCCGCAGTCTCAACATTCTCCCCTCACTTGCATGCTGCCACAAACATCCCTCTCCTCACAACAACATTTTCTTTCCCTCTTCCGCAACAGCCTACGTTCATCCACCTTTACCTGCAAACAAATTGTTGTATTTTTGTTGCCTAAGCTCCTTGTTTTCGAGCTCCATCCTTATCCACTGCTCCTCATCGCTCCTCCGTCGACCTGAACTTCCCTTCCTCTTTAGCAATAGCTGCTCTCCCTCCATCTACCCAAGCATCCCTCTTCGCAGCATATCTTTTCACCATCATTCAGATTTCCATAGCTGCCATTGAACCCTTCTTTCTCCTACGCACTCCTCGTTGCCAAACCTGCAAGCAAACCATGTGATTTCATTTGCGTTCTCATTTTTAGGTTTTGTGGGTTAAGGTATTTTCGAGTGTCATGTTTTACGTATGAGTTAGATTAGGTCTTGTATTGTTTATATATATATGTATATATATATAATTTCATTTCATTCATTGATATTAGATTGGGTTAGTTTAGGATTTTATTATCTTTTTTTTCAATTAGTTGCTTTACTTATTATTTTTAATTAAGATTTTAACACATTAAAATAAAATATAAAATTTCGATTTAGTTTTTTTATTCCACATTTTTATTTTATTTTATTTTATTTGATGATTTCCACTTTACATAAAAATTAAAAAAAAAACCATTTATAAAATCTAAAATCCTAAAAAAAAAAAAAAAACTCTAATAAATTAAAAAAAAAAACTTAAGTGAGTTCTAAACATAAAAATAAACAAATAAATAAATAAAAGAAAGGGACTTCACATTAATTTATTTTACGTGACTTTGAGGCATCCTGTTTTTTTTTTAAGTAAATTTTTAGCGTTAAAATATTTTAAATTTTTATGTGGCCTCTCGCCCATTAAAATTTTTAAAATATATTTAATCTTTTAATTTACTTTGGTCATATTAAAAGAAAATCCCGATTAATCATTTTATTTAGCAGATTGAAAGAGATTTCCTAAAGGACTAGCTAAATTTTGTAAAATTTTAACTCTTTCTTGGTGTCTTTTGTGCTAAGGGTAAAATCTAAAGGTAAACTTCTGTAGTATTAGTATTTGTCATTTCTCTATAGTTAAATGTGCTTACATTTTTAAATCTAAAGATTAACTATTGGAGAATGGTGAATTTCCTAGATTTGGGTCACTAAGCATAATCATTTAAATTCTAGGATCTAAACTGGTTAGCATTTAAATTTCCTGGTTGTTTAAAGTATTTGTATCTCTTGAAATTTAATTGCTAAGACATTGCGCATCTAGTGAAAATGATCGTCATTGCTTGAATTATTTAATGCTCGTTACATGTTAGACATTTTGCAAATATTTTCAAGTGATTGTTAAAGAATTTTATTGTGAAATTATAAATAGATTTCATATCTTTGTTTCCTAAGCAGCAGTTGCTAATCGATTACTTGGTCTCCATTTCCCTAGCAATATCGTTGACTCCATAAGGCACTGGTATTAACCATTTAAAATCTAATCAAATTCTAAGTCTTGCTAAATCTTAATCAAGTGCTTGATCGCCTCGTTGTGTCTCCTGAACTGGTTGGTTCCCAACTAGTTCTTCTTCATTCCATTTTTCCATAGGGTGTACCCCCCTTAGCCTGCTATAGGGAGACAACTTAAATGGAGAAATTTGGGATCAGGGTGACAACCCCTGATCTAAGGATTGTCGCAGTACCTAGACATTCTGTGCGACAACATTTTTTGGCACCGTTGCTGGGGATAGAGTTTTTTTCTATCCTTGGTTTCTTTGACATTCATCTCATTCCTTTCTTCTCATCCTTTCGTCTCTTTCCAGGATAAGTTCCTTGTCCTTGGTTCCTTGCTTTCAGGTTATTCTGAGTTAGACTTTTTGTCCGGGTAGTGACTCCACTTCATCTATCTTCTGCAAGAGTGTATACTAGAAGACATCCAAGCAGTTTGGTTAATCCTCCTCCTAATCCTGAAAGGGCTCTCAGAGTATGATTACACAAACTCTCTTCTCGTACCCTTCTTGTTAATCTCATACAAGAATCCCTCTTTGATATCCGTTTGCTTTTTTCTAACCCAGTTGAGCATGACATCATGGACATATTCACCCCTTATATCTGTGCTAACATTCAAGGTTATCCCAAAGATATTCCAAGCATGGGATGGATAAATTGCCTATCTTTTAGGGCAATAATGCAGTTAGTGCTAACTCTCATATAAAATATTTTAGTTCATGGCTAGGTAAGTATGCAAGGGCTACTGATTTTAATCATGAAGATGTAAAAATGACCCCTTTTGTTCTTACCTTGGAGGGGGATGCTTTAGATTGGTTTACGAAAAAGCCTCAAAATTCATTTGATTCTTTACAATCGATTATTAATGCCTTTAAGGAAGAGTATGGAGATAAGAGAGAAGGAAGGCATCTCGTAAAGACTATCAGTATCATTAAAAAGAGAAAAAATGAGACCGCAGAAGAATTTAACGAGAGGTTCAATGATATTATTAAGGAATTACCTCAAGATTATAAACCTACTGATAAATCTCTTCGGGACTTTTATATCAATGCCTTTAGCCCCGAGCCCTCTTATGAGTTAAGACGTGCTAAACTTCCTGATTATAGGGATTGTCAAGCTTTAGCAGTAGAGCTTGAAAAGGATAAGGAAACATCTGGGAAGTCTGGAATCCCAGGTTTTTTATATGGCTTCAACGAAATTGAAAGAACCTAAAGGAAAAGAGGTTCAAGAATCTGATAACGACATTGTTCAAAAATTACTGCAAAAAATTGAAAGCATGGAGATTAATCAAGAGAAATTAACCACTAACCATGCTAAGGAAATAACTACATTGTGGAATAGGTTGGTTCAAATGGAAAGAGCTCAAACACAAAATTTCCAACCTAGAAATAATAATAATAATCAAAATAATTAACAAACGAAAGGTCAATCTAGTGAGTAGAGACCACTTAATCCGCTTGAACATACTAATTTGGTCAGTGATGCTCCACCTTATTGTCGGGCTTGTGATGCTCTTCATGAGGAGGCTACTTGCCCCATAGTTCGAAGGATTTTGGATAATGGAATGTTTGGGGCAAGTAATCAAATAAATGTAGTGGGTAAAGAGTTTTCTTTGTCTATGAAAGACTGGATGGAAGATAAGGAAAATAGTCGAGATGTTATGCCTGCCACATCAGCTTTTAGTGTAAATAATTTTGAGAATGAAGATGATATGATGGTTAAATTATATGATGAAAAGCATTCTCCAAAGTGAATCATGGAAATTGCTAAAGATAAGGGCTTAACTTATCAAAGAAGGGATAAAGATCAAAGCGGGAATAAAATCCCCCCTCGAATTTTAACCCAAGTTCAAACTCTGGATTAGATGTCAATTTGGGAAGTTGGTTTAATAATGCAAAAATCTGGGTTCCTATCGCTAAGATTGCGAAGATTCCTTCCCAAAGGGATAAGTTACTAAAAGCTATTGAAGCTCCTCAAGTGAATCTTTCTCAATAGAAGGCACTGGAGGTTGATTATTAGGATGCTCCTATATATTTACAAAGTTTAGATTCACATAACAAGGATCATCAACCATTCTTTATTACTTTGATGGTTAATGGGTATAAATTAAATAATTGCATGCTGGATTCTGGTGCATCGGCTTGTGTCGTGACCAAGAGGGTCATGGAACAACTTAATTTAAGAGTTTCTAGGCCTTACTACAATATATGTGCCATGGATTCTAAGAATATTGAAGTTCATGGTCTGATCAAGGATTTACAGGTTCATTTATCAGTTTACCCTGACATTATGATTGTTATGGACATTGTCGTTTTTGATGTGCCTGATGCTTGGGGTATGCTTTTATATAGAATATGGGCCTTTGATCTAGGAGGGAGTATTCAAATGAATTAGTCATATGCTATGATTCTTTCTCCTAGAGGTGATGGTTTTGTGAGACTAAATAGAGAACCTGAGAGAAGATTCCATGTTGAAGATCCTAAGAGACCTCATAATGAGATAATTAAAGAACAATATGACATTGGGAATTATGCTATCCTGTCTAATTCCATAGTTCTTCCCGATGATAAAGTTGATAAAAAGATTGGGGATCTCAAGGATAAAATTTGGTACATGTATTTTGATGGTGCATCGTCTAGGCACGATAAATGTGCAGGAGTAGTATTAAAATCACCCCTTGGTCATATTTCCAAGTTTTCCTATCGGTTGGAATTTGAAGCAACCAACAACGTTGCTGAATATGAAGGTTTGTTGTTTGGTCTTGAGTTGGAAAAATCTTTAAGAGTTAAGTTTCTTAGTATCAAGGGGGATTTTGACTTAATTATCATGCAAAATAAAAATAAATTTACATGTAAAAATCAAAGGTTAAAGAATTATGGAAATGTTGTATGGGATACTATGGAATACATTGATGCTTTTGACCTTGAGGCTATCCCAAGAAAGCAGAATAGTTATGCAGATGAGCTTGCCGTATTTGCTTCTACTTTGTTGTTATCTGATGGGCTGATTAAGGATAAGATAAAAATGGAAGTTATACTTAGGTCTTCTATTCTAGATAACTCAGAGAATTGATAAGTTTTTTTTTGACTTAGTTTCTGGAGAATCCACAATAAGAACCATTTTCTACCAATGTTTCAAATCCCAACTAAGATCCATCATCAGGACTTCTTGAATGCTTGAAAGAAAAAGAGCTAATATTGGGAGATTTAATAGCAATGAGAGTAAATTGAGATGAATGTCGACATTTCTGCATTAATAATTGATTTTAGTTAATATAAATTATTGTTATGTTGATCTTATTCATATTTAAAATTGTTATTAATAAATTAATTATAATATTATTAATAATTAGTTATTTTTAATTTAATATAATAATACTTTTAATATTAATTGCTAATATTATTATTAATATAATAATATTAATAATATATTAATATTGATTATAATTAATATTAATAATATTAACCCTAGTATATTGTATTAATATTTATATTTATATATATAATATATGTTAGTACAATTTTTATTATGAAATAGAGATTTATTATGAAATCGAATATATTATTAATATATTTGTTATTTTATGAATAGTAAATATTGTGTATTATTAGTGTATTATATTTATTTAAATGTATTAGTTATTAATAATAATTATTATTATGTTAAAATTAATATATAATATTAAGAATCAATATAAATAATTAATAATTAATTAGTATTAATAATTGATAATTAATATCAAGACATAATAATTAATATTAATAATTAAAATAGTAAATGTTCAATTTTTATAAATAGTTTAACTAATTAATAGATCTTAATTAATACTTAATAATCACGATTTATAATAATAGTGAATGATAATAGTAATAGCTTATTTATCATAATTACTATTGTAAATGTTTAATTATGTACTAATTATTATTATACTATTATTATTATACTTAAATAATTATAGCGAGTTTACTAACTACTAAGATTAGAAAGGGAGAGGTAATTCTACCACTGAATGCTAGACCTGAGAAGTATTGGTGACCTTAATTTTTTTGATCAGGGGAAGCCAGCTTCCACTAATCTCCATACCATTGTCTCTATTGAGATTATGCGGATGTTTGATAATTTCAATAGCTTCTCTAATCTTTCGCTTATGATGTTGTTCTTCCCTAGCGATAATTGAGGCGTTTTCCAAGCAAACATGGTGTTTAGTTTTTGAGGAGTGTTCTGCCAAGGCCGAATTACAAGACCTTTCATTCTTAATATTAGCTCCATGTTCCTTGAGTCCGGTATGCAGGGAGCGACCTGTTTCACCAATGTAGCTTTTTCCACACGAGCAATCTATTTTATAGACTCCCTTAAGTTGATGCCTATCAATACTATCCTTGACAGATCTCATACCTTGCCTAATAGTTCCAGGTGCCGAGAATTGCGTGTTTATGTTTTTCTTCCTCAGGATTTTAGCAATCTTATCTGTAACTCCATGAATATAAGGAAGAAATACCCTACCACACTGAGATTGGTCTTGGGACTTAGGTTCATGAGATAACATCCTTCTCTCGGCTTTATCTATTGCTCTTTTAATCTCATTTTCTTTGTAGCCTATACTCTTAAAGGTTGAGACTAAATTCTTCTTTTCTTCATTCAGATGCTCAGCGTCAGAAATTTGAAGGGCCCTGATGGCAAGAGTGTTTAGAACACCAAATGTCTAGCCTGGGTGATGGTGGGAATCAACGTGGAGGTAGCTTTCTGTGTGGGTTGACTTCCTAAAAACCTTATGCCTTAGGGAGCCATCCTCTTTCCTAATGATGAGAACGTCTAAAAACGGGATGCTTATGTTTTATTCAAGCTCCATAGTAAATTTTATTTTTGAGGAGATGGAATTTAGGTGAATAAAAAACTTGTCAAGCTCTATTTTACCATGTGTCCATTTTATATTGGTATCAGCGAAAAATCACTTCCACCATGCTGGCTTCAAAGGGCAAGATTCCAAGGCCTTCTTTTCAAAGTATTCCACATATAAGTTGGCCACGATTAGCGAAAGGGGTGATCCCATTGCCACACCAGATGTATGCTCATAATATATTCCTTGGAAGGTGAAAACAGTTGATTGCAAGCAGATTTCGGCCAATCCGGAATTGGTAAGTTTTTGTTGACGAGAAACAAGTGATTCGTTTTCTTGATAATTTGGATGAGTTTGAAAATTTTCGAATAGATTCTAAGGAGGACGGTTCTGATGATCATAAAGATATCATAAATCCTACTCCTAGGAATGTGGTTTCTTTAGAACAACACTTTGATTGGCATGATGCCACAAAGATGAAAGAGGAAAATAAAATGGATCCAGGCGAATACATCGAGGTAAACATTGGTACTTCTAGGATCCAAAGATTATCAAAATTGGTAAGGATACTAATGTTGAAGAAAGAAAAAAGTTAACCAATTTACTTTGTGAATATCGAGATGTTTTAGCATTTCCTTGTGATGAATTAAAAGGTTATAGGGAAGATGTCATGGAGCACACTATTCCTTTGAAATATGAAAATGCTAAACCCATCAAAATCTTAGGCAAATAAATCCTAAGTTAGCCCCTTTGGTTCAAAAGGAGCTTTCAAAGATGCTTGCAGCATGAATTATTGCTCAAATGAGGAATTCAACATGGTGTTCCAACCTAGTGATTGTTAGGAAAAATAATGGTACAATAAGACTTTGTGTCGATTTTCGAAACCTTAATCTAGCATGTAAGAAAGATAATTACCCTTTGTCGAACATGGAGACTATGTTGCAAAGAGTAACTGGATTTGGAATGATGTCATTGCTAGATGGTTTTTCTAGATATAACCAGGTATGGGTTAAGAAGGAGGATCGTCACAAAACTACATTCACCACACCGTGGGGTACTTTCGAATATATTAGAATGTCGTTTGGATTAACCAATGTTGGGGCTACGTCTCAAAGGGATATGGATTATGCCTTCAAAGGTTTAATTGGGAATTTTATCAAAATTTATCAGGATGATCTTACTGTTATTTCTAAGGATGGTATTAGGAAAGTTTTTGATAAATGTAGAGAGTACATGATTTATTTAAATCCCGCTAAGTTTGTTTTTGGAGTAACTGAAGTGAAATTACTTGGTCACATCATTTCTAAAGATGGAATCAGGATTGATCTTGAAAGAGTTGAGGCAATCCAAAATATTCCTCTTCTCCATAATCTTAAATCCCTTCAGTCTTTTCTTTGAAAAATAATTTTTCTTAGAAGATTTATTCCAAATTACAAGGAAGTGGCTAAGCCTATTCAAATTCTTCTGAAAAAAGATGTAAAATTTGTTTGGAAAGAAGATGGCTAAAAGGATTTTCAGGAAATCAAAGGTGTTATTGCAAAAGCCCCTATTTTAGTTAGCCCTGATTACTCTAAGTATTTCATGATTTTCTCTTTCGCTTCTGAAGATACCATTGTTGGTGTCCTATTGCAGAAAAATAAGGATGGTCACGAGCAACCTATTGCTTTCATGAGTAGAGCACTTCAAAATTCTGAATTAAAATACAATACCATGGAAAAGCAAGCCTATGCCTTAGTCAAATCTCTTAAGCATTTCAAGACTTATGTGGGTTATTCCAAAATCATTGTTTTTTTCCCACATTCTGTGGTTAAATACATATTAACTCAAACTGATTGCTAGGGACTCGTGCTAGGTGGGTTACTAAAATACAAGAATATGACTTAGAGATTAGACCCACCAAGTTAGTCAAAGGCCAAGGCTTGGCCCAAATGATGACCGAAGGTAATGAGAAAGCTCTTGGTTTGATTTGTCTTAGCAATTCATCTTCACCTAGGCTGCAAAGATTAGGAGAGCATGAGTGGTACAAGGACATTATTTATTCCTTGTTAAATCTTACATGTCCTAACCATTTAGTCGCTCATAAGAGAAGGGCTCTTAGATTAAAATCCACTAAGTATTGCCTCATGAAGGATGGCCTTGGATGGAGAAATCTTGAGGGCATAATACTTAGGTGTGTTGAAGAAATTGAGTCCAAGAAGTTAGTTTATAAGTTTCATTCGGGGTTTTGTGGTGGTCATTATGCTGCTAGAACTATTGCCCACAAAATTTTGAGAGTTGGTTATTATTCACCTTCGTATTTTTCTGATGTGCATAAGTTTGTTAGAAGTTGTCAAGCATGCCAACCATTCACTAGGAAACAAAAGCTTGCAGCCCTGCCCTTACAACCTGTGGTTGTGGAGGCACCTTTTCAACACTGGGGTTTGGAATTCATTGGGAAGTTTCATGAAAATTCTAGCAATGGCTACTCATGGATTTTGACTGCTACCAATTATTTCACTAAATGGGTTGAAACCATCCCTGCTAAGAATGCCACTGAAAAGGTCATTATGGATTCATTGAAAATAATATCATTGCTAGATTTGGTGTCCCTGCTAAGATCATTACTGATAATGCCAAGGCTTTTAGTTCTTCAGAATTTTCATCTTTTTGTTTCAGGTATGGCATTGTTTTATCTCATTCATCAAATTACTATCCTTAGGGTAATGGACTTGCTGAATCAAGAAATAAAAAACTCATAACCATTATCAAGAAGATAGTAGGGGATAACAAAAGAGCTTGGGATAGCAAAATTAAGTATGCTTTATGGGTAGATAGGATTACTAAAAAGAAAGCTATTGGTAAAAGTCCCTTTGAATTAGTTTATGGCTTAGATGTAACCTTACCTATGCACCTAAAATTGCCAGCTTATCAACTCCATCATTTTAACACTAAAATATGTTTTTCAAAATAGAATTGATCAGATTGTAAAGTTGGAAGAAACTCGTAGGAAAACTTTTGATAATATATGTAAAAGTCAATCTAACATTAAGAAAAGCTTTGATAAATCATCTGGATCTAGATCTTTGCAGGTTGGAGATATGGTACTCCTTTGGGATCGCAAAAATGAAAAACCAAGAAAACATAAGAAATTTGATAGTTTGTGGCTGGGACAATACATTATCCGAGACATTGTTGGGCCAAATTCATTCTAGTTGAGTAAATTAGATGGCAAACCACTTGACTTACATGTGAATGGTCAAATGCTCAAGCTATTCTTCAAAGATGACATCTAATGCCATGGGGCATCGTCTATATTGTATTTCTAACCCTACACCTTGTCATTTCAACATTTCATTTCTTTTTTAGGATTAGATTTACTTTTTATGTTACTAGATAGTTAATAAATGAAGAGCTTATATCTTTCCTGTGCTTAATGTTATATGATGATTTTGAATGGATGCTACTTATGTTATATTGTGTGTTGCGTGGATGAAGATTTTGGATTCTCACATTCCTACAGTGCAGCAACGTGTCCCCAAGTAGAGCTAGATGTTGACCACTACGTGTCAACGAACCATAGCAGTACACCCCCTTTTTCGCAAAAGGGATAGAACCTAATCAATGTATCCACGTCATCCAGCTATCATCATTAGCTTGATTGTCATGTTATAATGTAAACCCATTCTGCATGTATGTGATGTAAATAATCTCAACATATTCATGTCATGTATGTAATTGCCTAGGTAAACCTAGTTTTTTGGTGATGATCTATATTCCGAGACGTTTTTTGTCTCACCAATCCATTCTCGAATGGTCGGCAGAGTTTTCCTTCAGCCTTACCCCAAAGTTGGAATTAATTTTGTCACCAAGATCTTAGGTGAGTCCTAGTGTTATAGATTGAGTCTGTGTAAAAGTGATTTGGGAATAAGTATTTGGTTAGGTTATTTTATTACAAGTTGCTTAGTCTGCTGGATTATATTTTTGTCGCAAAAATGGGTAGTTTGTGAGGGTCTATTTCAGATGGGTTTCCCCCTTGTGATGTAAAATATATGAAAATAATGATGTAAAGTGTCTTGAGGGTTGGAAAAATAATTTATCCCCTCATAAGTTAATTAATTAAATTTTCTGGCCAAAATTAATTAAAATCCTAAGCTAGAAATTTAATTTATTATAGATCTTAGGTAAATTTAATTTTTCCAAAGGCAAAATTCGCGGGTCCTTAAAATTCAAATTTTAAAAGGTCCAAGGACCAAGGTAAATTGATTATTTTGCTAAATTTTAGGCCTTTGGTCCCTGAGGTTAAGTTAAAGTCAAAATTTTAAGTAAATTAATTCAAAAAATTCAATTTTTGAAATAATTAAAATGCATTTAATTGAAAAAATTGAAATTTCCTCAATAATTAAAATTTCAACGGATAAGATTAGAAGAAATTTTGATCCTCATCAACGGTCGAGATCACTTTGACAATGATCACTCGAACTAGCCGTTGGAAGATTTATCTTTAAATAGGAGGTCAATTGTCAGTTGAGATGATTCGATCTAGGAGTTGTGTCCTAAGTGAAAGCTTTCTTGTAATCTTTTTTTATGAGCAATAAAGAAAGACTTTGGGATTAATTTTTACTGGTGTTACTCTTCATGGAAGTGCTGTAAGATGTGTTACTTTCATGCATAGATTTCCTTTTAGCCATTGATGATAGCTTTCTGAAGAGTGATTTGAACACAGGTATCTTGCTCAATCACTGGGGTTTGAATGGTAATTTAGATTTTGAATATAATAGTAGGTATCTCTATTAAATCTGAATTTTTTTATCGTTTTGTCGCCCTATCTTGATGGTTGAACTGAGTTGTGCATGAAATTCTTGATTTTTTTAGATCATCGGGCGTTCAGGGAAGTTTTCAGTTGGACCAACCAACTCTCGATTAGTATTTTCTGAAGAGCCCAACTTGATTGGATCATGGGCTTATCACAAGATATTTTATTTTTGATGCATGAAGGGTTTTGGGCGAAGCACCTCTGTTTAAAATCAAAATTTCAAATATTTCTATGCTAAATTGATAAATTTGGCTTTTAAGAGCCTAAGATTATTAGATCTGGGAGTGGAGTTGGACTCACACTCACCATATCTGATAGATTTGTTGTCTTTGTGCATAGATCTGTAATTTTATTTCATTTTTATTTTTCTGACTAGGTTTTCTGGGGTTTCATTTATATCGGAGTTCTGGGTGTATGTGCTTTCAGGTATAGGTAGCAGATCTGAAGGTGAAGTTTGATTTTGAAGTCAGTTCTAGGCCCTGGAGGGTAAGATCTTGCCTCAAAACCAACTTTTGCAGGGGCATTTTTTTGCAATCCATGGTTTCAAATCTTTTCTAAATCTGGAGAATTTTTTTGAAGGGTTTTATTAATAAATCCTAAAGCAGAATATAACATTTTAATCTAGAAATTTTAGGGTTTTAATGGGCAGTGATTTTCCATTTTGTTTGCTGCCTGGAGTTTTTTCCAGTAGAATTTTTTTTTGAATTTTTTTTAAGGTTTTGCTACCGTATGTTTAAGCTGCCTACCCAAGCTTCTCATGTTGCCACAAACTGTCATTCCATCCACACGTCCGAACGCTAGCTAAGTCATCAGTTCCAGAGCTCCTCTCCACTGCACAGTTCTCTTCCATCGAAGCCTCAAACTGCAAATCCGTTGCTTTATTCCACCACCGTTAATCCATGCTTGCATAACCCTCCATCAATCTGTAGCTCTCATCACCTGTACGCTACCATATATTGTGTCTTCATCTGATGCCCCATTCTTTCATTACCAATGCTTTTCCTCCCTTCCTCCCCACGCAGCTGGCTAATCCCTCAATGTTGCAGTCTCAACATTCTCCCCTCACCTACATGCTGCCACAAGCATCCCTCTCCTCGCAACAACATTATCTTTCCCTCTTCCGCAACAACCTACATTCATCCACCTTTACCTACAAACAAACCGTTGTATTTTTGTTGCCTAAGATCCTTGTTGTCGAGCTCCATCCCTATTCGTTGCTCCTCATCACTCCTTCGTCGACCTGTTATTCCCTTCCTCTGTAGCAATAGCTTCTCTCCCTTCGTCTAACCAAGCATCCCTCTCCGCAGCATATCTTTTCTCCATCGTTCAAATTTTCGTAGCTGCCATCGAACCCTTCTTTCTCCCGCGTGCTCCTCGCTACCAAACCTACAAGTAAACCACGAGATTTCATTTGTGTTCTCATTTTTAGGGTTTGTGGGTTAAGGTATTTTCGAGTTTCATGTTTTACGTATGAGTTAGATTAGGTTTTGTATTGTTTAGTTTTTTATTTTTTATTTTTATTTTATTTCATTTGCATATTAGATTAGGGTTAGTTTAGATTTTAATATTTCCTTTTTTTTTAGTTTTCATTATTTGCTTTACTTACATTTCATTAAGATTTTAACAAATAAAATAAAAAAATATAAATTTTGATTTAGTTTTTTTTTATTCCACTTTTTTATTTTTTATTTATTTTTTAATGATTCCACTTTTACAAAAAAAATCTAAAAAAAAAAAACATTTAAAAAATCTCAAAGTCCTAAAATGTTTAAAAAAAACCTTAAATCTAAAAAAAACTTTAAAATAAGTCTAAACATTTAAATAAAGATTTTAAAAAAAAAAAAAAAAAAAAAAAAAAAGGGACTTCACAATAATTTATTTTATGTGACTTTGAGACATCCTGGATTTTTTTTTTCAAAAGTAACTTTTTAGTGTTAAAAGATTTTAAATTTTTGATGTGGCCTCTGGCCCATTAAAAATTTTAAAATATATTTAATCTTTTAATTTACTGTAGTCACATTAAAAGTAAATCTTGATTAATCATTTTATTTAGCACATTGAAAGAAATTTCCTAAAGGACTAGCTAAATTTTATAAAATTTTAACTCTTTCTTGGTGTCTTTTGTGCTAAGGATAAAATCTAGAGGTAAACTTCTATGGTATTAGTATTTGTCATTTCTCTATAGTTAAATGTGTTTAAATTTTTATATCTAGAGATTAACTATTGGAAAGTGGTGAATTTCCTAGATTTGGGTCACTAAGCAAAATCATTTAAATTCTAGGATCTAAACTGGTTAGCATTTAAATTTTGTGGTTGTTTAAAGTATTTGTATCTCTTGAAATTTAATTGCTAAGACATTGTGCATCTAGTGAAAGTGATCGCCATTGCTTGAATTATTTAATGCCCGTTACATGTTAGACATTTTGCAAATATTTTCGAGCAATTGTTAAATAATTTTATCATGAAATTATAAATAGATTTCATATCTATGTTTCCTAAGCAACAGTTGCTAATCGATTACCTGGTATTCATTTCCCTAGCAAGATCATTGACTCCATAAGGCACTGGTATTAACCATTTAAAATCTAATCAAATCCGAAGTCTTGCTAAATCTTAATTAAGTGCTTGATCGCCTCGTTGTGTCTCCCAAACTGGTTGGTTCCCAACTAGTTCTTCTTCATTCCATTTTTCCATAGGGTCTACCCCCCTTAGCCTGCTATAGGGAGAAAACGTAAATGGAGAGATTGGGGATTAGGGTGACAACCCCTGATTTGAGCGTTTTCGTTGTGCCTAAACATTCTTTGCGATAGCAGGCTTCATAAGGAATTAGAGATTAGGAGAGGTTGGATGGTGCCTATAATTTTGGTGTTTGGAAAGCCATAATTTTTTGTTGCTGGAAGATAATGGTCTCAAGGAGTATGCAACCAATGTTGTAGCAGTACCTACAAATCGAACTTAACTTCTTGCATATAAGGAGGATTCCAAAGCGAGGAGGACAATCCTTGACAATGTTAAGGATCATATAGTTTTGTATATCGCAGAGCTAGATACAATGAAGATGTGGGATGCCATCCTAAATATGTACCAGAATGCTACCACTAACAAGAAGTTGATTCTTAGAGAGAAGCTAAGGAACACCCAGATGAATAATGGTGAAGACGTTATTAGCTACCTCATTAGGCTCATACTTTTCAAGAATGAGTTAACAACTGTTAGGGATAAACTAGATGATGATGAGCTAGTGAAAATAGCCCTGAATGGTTCTACTAAGAAGTGGGATGTCTTCATTCAAATCATTAATGAACAAGACACCTTACCAAGTTGTGGTTGACTGTGGAGCAATTTCATTCAAGAGTAGCTTAGACTTAAGTGTTGTCAGTGGGAACAATGGTAAGGTACATGAAAGTGAGGAGAAAAAGGAAAACGTGGCCCTAGAAATAAAAGGGACGATGAATAAGGGGTCTAGAAAAGTGTGAAAATTGCCTAATTGCAGCAATTGGAATTTAATCTTCTATCTATTTCAAATTATGTCTTCAGATTTTAATTACGAAAAATAATGATTAAATCACTACTGAAATTTTCACAAATAATAATAGGAACTGAGAAATGATGCACACACCCAAATAATTGAAACCAATATTTTTGGACAAATTATCCCTGGAGAAACCACAGTGTGGGGAAAACCAATTCTGCAGATGAGGGTTTTATTTTTAATCTTCAACAAAAATTGAGAACTACAATCTACTTGCCTCTCAATGGAAAAGCTACAATAAATTTTTTCTCCACTTGCATAATCAACTAGAAATGCAAGTTCCTTTTGTAAATATAATTATGCCTCTCTTTTCCTATTTTCACCTCCTCCTCCTGCTTGCATTAGTGACTAGAAATGTGCAGGTCTGCTCCTGAAAATTGTCTCAACCTCCAAAAATTCATTTCGAAAAATATACTACTTCCTACAAAACTATGAATGCAGTCAGACTTCCTCAGGTAACTAACTCTGACACTAGAAATTGAATTTTAGCCTCTATAACTCACATAATGTCAACTGAAAATTTGAATTAGGTGAATCGAACTCCTACTTGTAGAATAATTCAGCCTCCTCCCTTCCCCCAGAATGCTGGAATATTGGTGGATATTTCTACAAAAAAATCTCTCAATCTTCTCTACTAAAACCCTTATGTGGTGTCTCCCTTGATCAAAATGCATCATGTTTAACTTTGCAACTGGGTAATTCAAACTCCTTGATGTGTCTCCAACTGACCCATCGATTTACTCTTATAATCTCTTGTTGACGAATCAACGACCATGATCTAATCACAAGTGATGGCTAATATCATATTGACCCCATCAAGTGACTTTTCCCGAAGTCTTTAGACCAAAATTGATTTTCTTCAATTAATCTAATTTAATTAGCCAATTTTCCTAAGTTAGACTTAGGAAAATATTTAATAATTAGCTAATTAATCTAATTAAGGCCTTTTCCTTGGAATTTTTTTCGTGATCTTGGAGATAATTATCCTCCTATGTTCCTTAGCCTCTTAGACACCAATATAGACTATAACACATGTTCGAGCTACCAAACACCAATACCCCTCTTGGCGAGGAAGTTGCTCTTCACTACTCCCAACTTATCCCTGAAGTAGAAAAACCTTTCCTTACCCAACGTCTTCATTAGAATCTCTGCAACCTACTGATATGTGGAAACGTACTATAGCCTAATTGATCCATGTTGTACACGATCTTTGATGAAGTGGTATTTGATCTCGATATGCTTTGAACTAGCATGAAACATTGGATTCTCAGAGAGCCTAATGCAACTCTGATTATTACAGTAGATACTGGTCAAATCCAACCGCTGACCAAATAGTCTCACTAACTTCCTTCAAATCCAAATAGCTTTGCATGCGGCCATGTTGGCTTCCATGTATTCTGCCTCTGCACAACTCAGTGCCAAAAACTTATGCTTCCTGTTGCACCAAGAGACAATCCCTGATATATTATTGAAGCCACACATTGAGGAGATTTTTCAATCCACTGAACTACGTCCCCAATTTTCATATCTATATCCCATCAAACTAACATTGACACCTCGAGCATATCTCAGACCATATTTGATTGTACTTCATAGATACCTCAATACATGTCTCAATGTTTTCCATTGTACACTCTTCAGATCCACCATGAAATTATTGAGAGTGTTGACCACGAAAATAATGTCTGGGCTTGTGTTGACTAGATACATGAGAGATCTGATGAGCTTCCTATATAAGGTTAGGGCCACTATTACATCCTATGATGCATCTATCTTCCTCTAGTTGGTAATCATATGCATGTACATGGGTCTGCAATCTTGCATCTTGAATTTTTTCAAGATTTCCATAGTGTATCTTCCTTGCCTAAGGAAGATCTCCCTACCTATCTTCCATACCTCTAATCCTAGGAAATAATGTATCAGTCACAAGTCCTTCATATCGAACTAAAATACCAAGTCCCTCTTACAATCCTCTATGAGTTTGGATGACCTTGTTAAGAACAGATCATCCAAATATAGTACGAGAATAAACGGTCCACCACATACCATCAAATAGTAGAGGTTGGAATTTTGCTTTCTCTTCAAAAATTCCATCTGCTGCAAGTAGCTGTCAATCCGACCATACCATTCTCTAGGAGTTTGCTTGATTATGTATAGTGCCCTCTTCAACTTGAAAACATGCGTATCTCTCCCATGCATCTCAATTCCCTCCGTCTATTTGATATACACCTCCTCTTCTATCACCCATTTCAAGAAAATTGTCTTCACATCCATCTGGTGAATCTTCCATCCCATCTGCACTGCTAGAGATATCACGACCCTGATAGAAGTATATATGTTCAATGGTACAAAAATATCCTCATATCTTATGCCTTCCTTTTACGCATACCTCTTGGCCAAGAAACTATCCTTATGTTTATCCACGCTTCCATCTACAACATACTTGTTCTTGTAGATCCATCGAGAGAAAACTATTGATATATCCACTAGTCTAGGCCAGACCTCCCAAACATCATTAATCATGATGGAGTTGTAATTTACCATTGCATCCTACCACACCTAATGTTGTTCAGCCTCCTTATAACTAGAAGGCTCTTTGTCAATGACCTTTGTCACCAACACCTTGTACTTGTCTGGTTGTCTACACACTCTAGTGCTTACCCCAGGAGCTCCCATGAACTCCTTCACATTCGTCAATGTTTGAAGTACCTCTCTATTTCTTCTTCCACTCATGGTGGTTGGAGATTCATGCTCCTAATCCTTCCGCTACTTCTCTATCTACTGTGAAATCGTTGGACCATCTGCACTTGAGCTAGTTCTTTTACTAGTAATTTTTCTTGTGCTCTATTGTCCCTGCAGCTGTTGCTCAACCCTTGGATCTTTTGTTGACACACTCTAATCATATTTTGGAAATTTGCAGGATCTTCTAAAGGACTTCTCCTCCTATAATTTGACATCGTGTCTCATGATGATCCTCCTACTACCAGGAATGTAGATCCTCTATGCCTTGAACGTTTTGTTGTATCCAACGAAATAACTCCTCTGTAGTATGATCCAGTACATTTGTCATTTTGAATGTGAAAATAAGTTATACTACCAAAGATTCTAAAATGTCCAATCTCTAGCTTCTTCCCTATAAAAGCCTCTTCTAGTGTGATCTTCCCCAATGCTCTGTGAGAAACCCCATTCTAAATGCACATTGTTATGCTACATGCCTCTACCCATAGACCTTGGGCATATCCTAGTAATATAACATCGCTCTTGCTGCTCCAACTTTTATTTTGTTCTTTCTCTCTGTGACTCCATTCTACTGTGGGTTGTATGGAGTTGCCTACTCTATTTTGATGCCCTCCTTCGCACAAAAACCGATGGAGGCCTAATATGTATACTCTACTCCATTATCTATCTGAATCACCTTGATAATTCTTCCTATCATGTTCTCCACAAGAGCCTTGAACTCTTGGAAGCGAGTAAAGACTTCATCCTTTGTATTCAATAAATAGATCCAAGTTTTCTTGGGGAATTCATCAATAAATGTTACAAAATATTCATAACCCCTGAGATATTTTTAGACAACGGGCCACATATATTTTAGTGTATCAATTGAAGCACACCACTAGCTCTACTACCACTCCTTGGGAATGTTTCTTTTGCAAATTTCCCAAGCATGCACCCTCTTCACACATCGTCATGTTCCATGCTCAATTCTGGAACTCTTTTCATGGTCTCCCTGAGCAATTTGAGTGCTCCATGGTGTAAATTCCCCATCCTCCTATGTCATAGCTCTCCCATGTCTCTACTATTACTGCTACTAATCAATGACATTGGAGAGTCAAACTGCAACTTGTATAACTTGTTGCTCCTGACCCCAATCTGTTTGTCCTTCTTCCAATTCTAGTGCTTGATTTACACCTTCTTCCCCATAAAATATACATCACATCCCTTATCCTATAGCGGAAAAATCAAATTCAAGTTCATGCCTAAACTTGGCACATGTAACACTGTTGCTCTTTTCCTAAATCCCTGTAAATGTTGATGGTTCCTCTCCCGAATGGAGTACATTTAGTATTTTTTCCCATATGTATCTGGAAGTCCATCTCTTCCTCCTTATAATTGGAGAAATTATCTCTAACTCCTGTCATATGTGATGATGCTCCATATTCTATATACAAGACTCTTGTGGACATGGAGATAGAGAGTAAATCTACGCGAGCAAATTTGTCTTCCAACCTAGAGACAAATCCTCAATGTTCACTGAAGTTGATTTATACTTCCCTTTATTTTCTCCCTTCTTTCAATTTGGGCATTGGATGACATAGTATCCATGTGGACCACAACCAAAACAATTGACCTTACTCAGGTCTTTCTTCTTATTTTCTCCTTTTGAGCCTGATTCCTTATTAGAACCCTTCTTCACCTTCCCTTTTACTATTAGGTCTACATTTTCCTGTTCCTTCTCAAACTTCGGAGTTTTGTCACTGTTACTGCTATTGTCGTTAACCAAGTTGAGCTTAAGCTCCACCTGAGTGAAATCACTCCATAGGTGATCCTATCCCGATAGTGTATATTTCCCATTGATCACTAGGACAAACACATTCCACTCCTTGGAAAACCCATTCAGAGTTATTCACACCAACTCGTCATCACGTGGCTTATCTCCTACTACAACCAACTCGTCCCTAGCAAGTCGAACTCTGGTGAGGTAGGATACTACATCTTCACCCTTCTGCATCTTGATGGTCCTCAACTTCTCTCAAAGAATTAATTTCCTATTTTCTCTAAGATTCTGGTACAAATTTACAATCATGTCCCAGATCTACTTCGTTTTGTTCTATATGATATGAGGGACATATATTCCTTGACTCCATCAAGGATAATCCTCTTGGCTTTAGAATTATCCTTTTTATAGGTTTCCAGTTGATGTGGATCTTTTGTTATGACAATAACATTCTCCGCATACTCCTTCAGTCCATATTCATCTAATAAAGATGGAATTCTAGCTTTCCAAATGCCAAATTTGGAGGCTCCATCCAATTTGTCTTGACCTATCAAACCTGCTGCAACCATATCTGGAAATATGGAAATATGGAAATATAGTGAAACCCAAAATATGAAGAAAAATAAACTGGGTTGTAAACCCTTGACTTTTCTCTTCATGTTCCCTGCATTGATTTACTCTTGTAAACCCTTTGCATTGATATGCTTTGATACCATGTGAAATTTCCTTAATTGTAGCAACTAGAATTTAATCTTCTATCTAATGTGGATTGTTTGTCTTCAAAATTTAATTATGAAAAATAATGATTAAATCACCACTGCAGTTTTCAAAAATAATAATAGGAACTGAGAAATGATGCACACACACAAATAATTGAAACCCATATTTTTGGACAAATTGTCCTTGGAAAAACCCCAATGTGGGGAAAACCAATTTTGCAAATGAGGATTTTATTACAAATTTTTAGCAAAAATTGAGAATTACAGTATGCTTGCCTCTCACTAGAAAAGCTTTAACAAATATCTTTTTCCACTGGCAAAATCAACTAGAAATGTAAGTTTCCTTCTAAAAATATAATTCGGTCTCCCTCTGCCTATTCACACCTCATCCCATTGCTCACATTGGTGACTACAAATGCGCACAACCTGCTTTGGGAAATTTTCTTAGCCTTTGCAAATTCATTTCGGCAAATACACTTCCTCTTGCAACATTTTGAAGTCACTCACACTTCCTCTGGTAGCTAATTGTGGTACTAGAAATTGAACTGTAGCCTCTACAACCCGCATTGGGTAAAATGGAAATGCACACTAGTTGAATCAACCTCCCTCTTGTAGAATAATTCAAACTCTTCCCTTTTTTTAGAATATATGTGGATAATTTCTCCAAAAAATTCTCTCCTCAATATTCTCTACTTAAACTCTTATGTCGGTGTCTTCGTTGCTCAAACTGTACCCTTGCTAACTCTGCAACTGGGTAATTCGAAGTCCTTGATGTGTCTCCAATTAACCCATCATTTTTCTCTTATAGTCTCTCGTTGATGAATCAACGACCATGATCTAATCACAATCGATGGATGAGATCATCTTGACCCCATCATGTGACTTTTCTTGAAGTCTCTAGAAAAAAAAATGATTTTCCTCAATTAATCTTATTTAATTAAAAAAAATTCCTATGTTAAACTTAGGAAAATATTTAATAACTAGCTAATTAATTTAATGAAGGCCTTTTCATTGGGAAATTTTTCTAGGTCTTGGAGATAATTATCCTCCCATGTTCCTTAGCCTCTTTGACACCAATAAAGACTACAACACCTGTCTGAGCTACCAAGAACTAACACAAAGGATCTAACACAAAAGGTGAGAAGAATAACAAGGACATTTCTAAGGTCAAATTCTACGACTGTCATGATTTTTTCCATTATGTCAACAATTTCTTGCAAAGGAAGAAAAGAAAAAAGAAGGGAAAGAAGCAGACGACAACTTCTACAAGTATAGATGAGCTAGTTAGCAGGACAAAATAGGAGTGCACACTCATAACTTGCTTGACTAACTCAACCTCACAGAATGTTTGGTATATAGGAAGTGGGGCATCATTCCATATGACAATATTTAGGGAGTAATTCTCCATATAGAAGGAGGAGGACATCAAATTCCATATTCAGATGGGGAACAAGTCCAAGTGCAATCCAATTGGGAGAGGAATTGTTCTATTTCAGAGGGAGAATGGCAAGCCAATTCCCAGTCATGATGTGTTCCATGTGCTAGGCTTGGGTATGAAACCGATTTTCATATCTATCCTTTAGTATAAAGGTAACAGTGCACTCTTTAGAGGGGTGCAAGGGTTGATCAAGCACAAGGATTAGAAATCACCCATAGCTATTATAATCAAGAGTGGTCAGATTTATAGGTTGTAGTTTTATACTCCTAAGGAACTGGTGAGAAACAATGGTCTTAGAGATCAAGGAGAGTTATGGCATAGGAGGATGGGCCATATTAATCATGGATCACTAACATTGATTCATGAGATGGTGATAGGTGTTCCAGAGCTGAGCACAAAGCATTATGATGTATGTAGGGGATGTGTGTTGGGGATGTTTGCGAAAGAAACTTTTCAAAAGAGTGACCGTATATCCAAGGGTGTTCTTGATCTAGTGCATTTAGATATATGTGGACCAATGTCAACAAAGTCTCTTAGAGGGTACAAGTACTTTGTCACTTTTATTGATGATTTCTCTAGGAAGCCCTGGATATACTTCTTAAGGCCAAGGATGAGGTCTTCAATCACTTCCAATATTTCAAATCTCTGGTGGAAAATGTGGCAGGAAGGAAGGTGAAGGTTTTTCAGTTAGATAATGGAGGTGAATAAATAAGGAAAGAGTTCCAGGAGTTATGTACCAAGGCAGGAATCAAGAGAGATTGGATAGTTCCTTACAACATGCAATGGAATGGGGTTGATGAGAGGAAGAATTGTTCAATATTATAGGCAATGAGGGATACGATTTATGACCAAGATATGCCACGTTACTTATACTCATAGGCATGCAATACATCTATATATAGAGAGAGAGAACATGGTTCCACATAAAGAGATTGGAAAGATGACACCAGAGGAATCATTCATAGGGAAGAAGTCAGATGTCAGTCACTTCAGGATATTTGGGAGCTTAAAATATTTTCATATTCGAGGAGATACACATTCCAAGTATGATTAGACTATAGAGTGGGGGTAGTTTGTGGATGTAGGTTTTAACCCCGTACATAAATTACCTGCATACAAATTCTAATAACAAAAAATAAACAATAGCGAGAGCATAACACATAAAACAAATATAAACAAATATTTCCCCTAAATCCCAAAACCGAGACTACCAGATTGATTTTTCATTATGTTCCTTTCAATTTTATAATACATATATATACATGTCAAATCATCCAATACCATGGACCGAAAACCATCACACCCAAAAACATGTGCGAAAACCATGCACAAAACCATGGACAAAACCATGGGTCCAAACAAAAAAATCCCTGGGGTGCTGCCCCGGACCCCGTAGAGGGGGGCTAACCGCCCCCTTCAAACCACCTGTTACCCCCCCACTATGCATCGACACAACGAACACATGGGTTACAATGAGACCTCAAAGGCATATCAGATATTTATTCTTTGGACTAGGAGGATTATTGTCAAACACGATGTTAAGTTCATGGAGGATAAGGCATACAAGAGGTCCAGTGATATGCCAACAGATGATCAGAGTGAGGAACCAAAAAAATCTCCAAGGTTTGAATAGTAGACCAGGGGCAGAAAAGCATGAGTATAGTTACTAGTATGAGCATAGGCTCATGTGTAGGTGTTCCTAAAAGTTCACAGAGTATGAAGCAATAGATGCAACAGATCTAAGAGATGCATCAAGAGGACATGGAGGTTGACATTCGATCCTCTATAGATGGCAGGAGGAACCACGAGGTTCAAAAAAAACTTATGGATGCTTAGGAGTTTCTAGGAGCTCCTAGGACGAGTAGTAGACAACAAAGACAATCAGGCATGCACACTAGCTATATGGCACTAGTGGGACAGTAGGTATATGGTGAGCCTTCTAGTTATCAGGAGGTTTCATAACCGAAAGTATGGCGAGATGCTACAGTTGAGGAGTATTCCTCAATAATGCAGAACAATTTCTAGGAGGTTTTGCCTATATTGATAGATAGGGTGGTGATTGGATCACACTGGATCTTTAAGATCAAGCACAATGAAGATGGAAACATTGGGAAATATAAGGCAAGGTTCATGGCCAAGGAGTTCTCTCAAAAGGAGGGAATAAAATATGAGGACACATTTGTTCTTGTGGCCAAGTATACTTTTATACAAACTGTGATCTCACTCATAGGACAAATGGAATGGCATATCCATCAGATGGATGTCAAGATGATGTTCCTTGATGGTGATTTTGAAGAGGAGGTATATACAGAACAACTAAAAGGCTTTGTAGCACACAAAATTGAAACCCGCATGTGAAAATTGAAGAGAGATTTGTATGAGCTCAAGAAAGATCCTAGGGCATGGTATGAGCATACTGATAAATACTTGCAAGAAGGGGCTCCGTGAAGAGTGGGGTGGATGTAAACCTCTACTACTTGGTGGTTGTGGGTTATATACTCATTCTTGTTATGTACATGGATGACTTGTTTCTAACAGGTTCACTGGGGCTCATAAAATAGTGCAAGAGGGAGCTTGGAGCAGTGTTTGAGATGAAGGATTTGGGGCTCATGCTCTACTTTCTAGGCATGGAGGTGTTGTAGAGAGATGCAAATATTTTTTTTGGAAAGGGAAATATGACATCAAGATACTAAGGAGGTTCAAGATGGAGGATTGTAGAGCCATCTCTACACCCATGTTCATGAATTGAAGGAAGGTAGATGCATCTAGGGAGAAGGATTTGGAACCCACCTTATATAGGTATTTGATTGGATCTCTTATTTATTTGGTCAACATTAGGCCAAATATAACCTTTGTAGTAAACCCTCTCAGTTCATATTTGAACTGAAGATAGTGCATTGGAAAACAACAAAGGAAGTGTTGCGATATTTGCGTGGTAAAATCGAGTATGGGATAAGATATGCTCAAAGCGATGGTGTCATATTGGTGGGATATACTGACGCAGACTGGTTAGGAAATATAGTGGACAAGAAAATAACTTCAGAGTGATTATTCAACATGTGATCAAGAGTTGTCTCTTGGTACAGTAGGAAGCAAAAGGTTGCGGCATTGAGTTATGTAGAGAAAGAATACATAGCAACTGGCATAGTGATGTGTGAGGCCATATAGTTTCGAAAGCTGCTAGTAGCCTTGTTTGGTTAGAGGGTAGAGATGGCATCGATACATTGCAATAATCAGAGTTACATCAAGTTATCTGAGAATTTGGTGCTTCACAACAAGTATAAGCATATAGACATTAAGTATCACTTCATCAAGGATTGTGTACAAAAAATGATGGTTCAACTACAATATATGCCTACAGATCAACAAGTAGCTGACATTCTAGTGAAGGCCTTCAGGGAGGTAAGATAAATCTTCTTCAGAGATAAGTTGGGTGTTATGCAAAATGCCTTCCTTGCTAAGAGGGAGTGCTAGTTTGTGTAGCTTTGACATGTGCTCTAGTCTTATGTGATGTCTATGGGGCTAGAAAAATAGATGGATTAATTATCTCCAATATTGGGAAAAAAATTCTAAGGAAATTGTCTTAATTAGATTTAATTAGTTAGTTTAATTATTTTCCTATGTCTAACTTAGGAAAATTGGTTAATTAATCAAGATTACTTGAGACAAATCATTTTTTCTCTAGTGACTTCTAGAAAAGTGATTAGAAGAAGTCAAGATTATTTTAGCCATCGATTATAATTATATCATGGTCGTGGATTGCTCAACGAGAGATTATAAGAGGAAATCGATGGGGCTTTTGGAGACATAACGAATTTTAGTGAGAGAAAGCGTGCATTGATAATGTGGAGGACACCAATGGTTGAGTTCAACAATGAGTAAAGATCAAGTTTCCAAGGAGAGATTTCTTCACAAAAATTTCTAGATTTTTCGTGACAAATGGAGATGGATTTTATCTGTAGAGGACGAGATTCCCAGTAATGGTGTGAATTTACTGAAGAGGATGATTTCTTGGAGGAAGAACGAGTTTCCTAAAGAAGGTTGATTTGCAGGAGAGAAATCAAATTAGCCAGTAGAGATTGAATTTCCATTGGAGGTTGTGATATTATGCTTGGGAGTGAAAATTGCTAGAGGAGGCCGAGTTATGTTCAAAGGTTGCATATGTGGATCGATTCAAGGTTCTAGAGGAGGGCCAAATTGATTTTGAGAGGTTGAATAGATTTAAGGAGGTCAAATCATCTAGCATATGTGAAGAAAATAATTTGTTAGAGGTTTTCTAATTTTACGGAAAACAATGTATGTAATTTCAATTATAGATGTGCCTAATAATAATAAAAAAATACTCATATGCAGAACTGGTTTTCCCCGCATTGGGTTTTTTATAGGAGCAATTTGTCTAAAAATATCAGAGTCTATTATTTTGTGTTGTTGTGTGTGGAGCATGATTGTTCATAGATCTTTGTTTCATCCGGATGTATACCCTAGGAAGTTTGTACACCCCTCCATGTGAGGGTGTGCGGGGGGGACTTGTCCCCCCCGTGGGGGTTCGAGGGCCAGCGGTCCCCCGGCGGGGGCTCGGGGGCAGTGCCCCCAAAGCTAAAAACAGATGTAAAATTGCCTTGTAAAAGTATAATAATTTCTAGTCAATCTAGGCCGTTCATTAGGCAGATGATCTAACGGTAGAACTTATGTTTAGTTTAGGATTTTTTTCCCTAGAAGGCAACCCCTCTATTTGTATGAGGGCATTGTATTGAGTCTGTGTAATAGAGGTGTATTCTGTGAGCGAGAAATAGAGAGGCGATACTGTGAGAGAAAACAGAGGACATTACAGCGGATCTGCTATAGGTTGTGTCTCTTCATTTTGCTGGATAATAAAAAGGAAGGACTGGCTGTTCAAGGTGGACGTAGCCCAAACTGGGTGAACCATGTATATATGTGTCTCTCTTGTTTTCTATGTTTTCTGTGTTTATATTTCTCTCAATATTTTATGTGTTCCATTGCTTCGTAATATATAATTTTATAACAACTGGTATTAGATCCGAAGGTCTATTTGGCTGATAAACTCGCAGGAAAGAAGGGTTCCTCGTTCGAGTGGGAGCAATGGCGGAAGATGGTAAGTTTAGGGTCGAGAAATTTAACGGCCAAAAATTCTCATTGTGGAAGATGCAGATGGAAGATTATCTGTATCAGAAAGATCTATACCTACCATTGAGTGGAAAATCAAAGATGTCGATGGGTATGATAGATGAAGAATGGAACCTTCTCGATAGAAATGCACCCAGAACAATACGATTGTGCCTTGCAGCGTCAGTCATCTTCAACATTTCGAAGGAAACAATGACAGAGGGTTTGATTAAGGCGTTGGAGAAACTATATGAAAAGCCTTCGGCCTCAAACAAGGTATTTCTTATGAAACGGTTATTTAATATGAAGATGTCGGAAGGTGGATCTGTTGCAGACCATTTAAATGATTTTAATATTGTTACAAGTTAGTTATGTTCTATAGGGGTAAACTTTGATGATGAAGTTAGAGCTCTCTTATTCTTGTGCTCATTTCCAGAGAGCTGGAATGGTTTAGTAATGGCCATTAGTAACTCTGTGTCTGGATCTAGTACTTTAAAGTTCGATGATGTTGTCAGTGCTATCCTTAGCGAGGAAATGCGACGGAAAAGCTCTGGTGAGACATCGGGTAATGCTTTGAGTGCAGACTCTAGGGGAAGAAAAATGGAAAGAGGAAAGAGCTCAGGATATCGCAGTAAATCAAGGAAAGGTAGATCTAAGTCCAGATCGAGGATAATGTGCTGGAAATGTGGAAAGAAAGGACACCTAAAGAAAGACTATAGATCTCGGAAGGGAAAAGAAGGAGATTCACAACAAGAAAACAATCATGAAGCAAATGTGACAGGTGAGGTGTTACAAGATGCTTTGATTCCTTCTTTCGAAAATATTAATAATTCCTGGGTGGTAGATTCAGGGGCCTCATTCCATGCCACACTTGATAAGAAATACTTTCATGACTATGTTCAAGGAGATTTTGAACAGGTTCGTTTGGGTGATGATAAACCCTGTAAAATTGTTGGAATGGGTAAGGTTCTTGTAAAACAGCAGAATGGAAACCAATGGCTACTAAAGGAGGTAAGGCATGTT
>APFE030195372.1:41831-53947 GCA_000404065.3 Pinus taeda | reverse complement strand
AGGAGAGAATGAACCGTCGGGTCACTACATATCGTGACCGTCGGATTGTAAGTTACAAATGTACATAGTAAAGAAACACACTTTACCTAACTCTATACTAGACCAAGTTATACTTAACTATTTCCTATGTGTCGAAATATCCTAACAAATAGCGATAACCAAACTCTTTCAGTTGATTAAATCAATAAGGTTCATTGTCTTAACGGCTAATGAAGTTAATCTACAATAAGCGTAAATAGAATCAAATGACAATGTTGCAAAACCTGCAAAGAAAATATACTAACTTTAACATAGGAAATCAGTAAATAATGAATAAGATAAACTCACAGCAAATGGAAAAAATATCAAACCACACAAACTTGCATGAATCAGGAATATATAACACAAGGGATAGCAATTCAATCCACCAGAGGTCAGGCCCTTAGCCACCAGCGAATACTGTTGAGATACTTTAGAGAATATGAATGAACAACAACATAACTTATATATTAATCATCGAACTCAAGTCTCATTACAATACAGTTTTGTTCCTCAACAACACGAGTTTGTAAAATAAAATTACAATTTGAAATAAACAGAGATCGATCCCCCTTTCCTCCTACAGTATTTTTCTTTTATAGTCAGAAATAGGTAAAAGATAAATGTGATCCCTCAGGATCGGGAGATCCTAAGGGATTCACAACTGAATGCTATCTTATGACACCCTTCATATTTAACATTGATCCTCCTGATTCGTCCTTCAACCTGACCGCAACCGACGTGCCCCATTCTTCCTTTGTTGGCTTGCGCTATTCCATCTCTAGGGAACAACAATTGTTCCTTTTGTCATTTCTCTGTGTAAAAAGGAGTAAAAGTTAGTTACGGTGGCTAAATCTTAATCGAGGGTAGTTCATATGTTTCTTATCATAATCCATCAATATATTCGCGTATCAAGATATGAAAGAGATAAGAAAAGAGGAAAAAGGTGAGGGAATTAAAAGTAAATACATACCCATTTCGTAACTCAACATACTCCCCTGCATACCCTATTTCATGTCCTCATGAAAAGTAAATAGTTCTTATGCAATGCAGTTAGAGAGTAGGCTGGAGAGAAAGCATCAAAAATTGCTCTAAAACCATGATGTTGAGCCAGGAGCGCAAAGGTGGGCCCTTCCTTTCCTTCAGGCAATTCATAGTTAGCCTGATAACCTTCAGGGGGATACCAAATAATGGGGCTCCGAAACCGACAGCCTAACCAATAAGGTCTTTCTCTCAAAATAAGATTGCTATAGGTGACCATTCGATCCACAACAACTTTAAAATTTTTGTAATTAAATGGTTCCCTATCTTTCACACTACTAGTGGAGATCGTCCATCTGAGCTTGGATGCATACAGAGATATTTCTTGAATGGATAGGAAATATGGTATTCCTTTTTGCACAATCTCCTTATGTATGGGCCCTAAGGTTTTAATCACCCCTTCTCGTTTCATCAAACTTTTATGGTTGGTAAACATTTGTAAGGGGTGCTTAGGTTCACTTCTTACCCAAAGATCCAATCCATGTTCCTGTCTTTGAAATGCATTATAAGCTTTAAACCATTTGAGTTGGTTAACTGCAAATGAAATAAAGGCTTGGAATTGAACATCTCCTACAAAAGGGTTAGGGTTCTTTTCCACCTCGTTCTCCAATGTAAAATTGTGCAGATAGAACTCACAAAGAAGCCTTTGGACCTTTACACCATGTTGCTTGCAACAATTTATAAAATCTTCAGTTGTTCTTAATTCAATTGGTTTACCAGCTCTCAAGGCTTTGATTTTCAATAACAGGTACCGTTCTAATAAAAACAAGGCATAATTGGTAGCGGGAGACTTGCATGCTAGGACATACGAGTATAGTGAGTAGATGGTGTTTGTTTGTCTTATGACTCTGTCTAGCTTAAATTGATCCTCTCCATTTTTTCTTCTGCCTTTCTACATCTGACAAAAGTCTTTCTCTATGTTGTATTCATTTCCCGAAGCTGTTTCTACAGCTATTGATATTTTTTTCGGGAAATGGTTTCTTGTTCAGATCGTTCCAATGCGAGCCGGGCTTGTGCCAATTCCTCCTGAAGATTTAGTAGAAAGGGGTCATGGTGCGTCATAATGTCTTTGGCTTGTATGTCCATCTGAGTGCCTATTCTATAAGAGGGGATATCTTTTGTCTGTACTTATTTATTGTAGGAGGTCCAAACCTCCATCTGAGTAGCTGCATCTACTAAATCTGTATGAGGTCCTTCTTGAGTGACAATTGTTTGAGTGGGCATGAGCTCAATTTGAGTTCCTGCAACCCTAACTTCATATACTTCCATTTGCACGGCCACATTTACTACCTCAGGGGTATTATTTGGAACCTTCCCCATTGTGATTTCTTTTATTTTTCTTTGGAGCCTCTTGACCATCTTATGAAGCTATTGGTGTTCTTTTCTTAGCTTCTTCACTTTCATTCTGGCTCTGTACCTTTTCTGAGGAGTAACTGATCTACTAACAATCTCATTAATAACTTATATCTCTAAGGAGCCCGTTTGTTCACCTTGGCTTTGTTCCCATAAGACCGTGTCTCCAGATTGATTATCAGACCCCCAAATAATCTTTGTCTCTGCTTCTTCTTCTTGGCCTATGCTTTCTGTGTCTAGACCCTCATGACTGTTTTCCACTGGGATCATGTCTCCAAATTGGTTTTCTAATTCCTGAATAATTTATGTATCTATTTATGCTTCATGGTTTGTATCTTTTTAGGAAGACAAAATTCTGGTATAGCCAGAATTCCCTGGAGATTGGGTTTCCCCTAAGTTAATATTAAACGGTTCTTCAGGCTGCATGTAGACATTCATGTTGGCAAGGACTTGGGCCATCCCCACCTCGAAATCGTGCAAAAGATCATCTTGAGAACTCATATTTGGTGTTGGAGGAGCCCCACTTCGTTCCTTCGTTCATCGTTAAGATGCCTTGATCCCTCCTCAGGTTCTGGTTTAGGGTTATCTTGTCCTCCTGACTCTAGTTGCAAGTCTTATTCATTTACCGAGCTGGATAATTCTATGGGTTGACTAACGTTGCCTTGAGGATTTTTAGACATTCCCTAGTTTGACTTCAACCTTGTAAATCATTAGCGTTTGTGAGATCTACTTCCTGAAAGGGAAATCCTTTTTATTTTTGGAACAGGGTTAGGTGCTGGTAGGTTTTCAACTCTTTCGAGGGCCAATATGAGATCATCCCAGGTTGATTGTTGTTGGGCAAGGTTGTGACTAACTATTAACCTGATCAGGCAATGGTGGCTAACTATTGTTTCTAGATTTTGAGACCCTCTTAGCCTCTTGGCAGTGTCATGCAATAATGAATTCAACAGTGCAGGCAAATTAATAGAGCATTTTTGTTTTAAAACTACTAAAAGTTTGAGTTGTTGTGGCCTTACCATGTCTCTACGCCCATTGCAGGTAATATAGTTTTGGACAATTTGTGCCAATTCTCCCCATGGCTCTCCGAGAGAAGATGGTTGAATGCCTTTTTCCTTCTTGATTAGCTCCTATCCTTCGTCCCTAAAAACCTCCATAGCGTTATGCAACCTTAATCGCTTGCCAGCCCATACTGGTCCTTCTGCCGACAACCCAGACACTTCTGCTATCACAACATCTGTTACAGTGATTTGCCTACCTCTTACCAAGGATTTTCCATTCTGTAGATGCCGTAAAAATTCGATCGTGATTTCCTCATTGGGGGGTTGAAATCTTGTAAAATATTTTGTCCATCTTGTGCAAGCTAGAATTTCCCTGGCCTCTTCGGAGACAACCAGTGTTAAAGGTTCTTGGCGCACTGATCTTCCTCCCGTGATGCTTGACTTCTGCAAACAATTAAAATCATAGCAACGAGCAGAGCCGAGAGATGGAACAACAAATGATTATAATGGCTCTATTAGGTGATGCTTTATAAACATAAATATCGTTATCGAGGACTGTTATAATGCCACACGCTCTGTGATTATGGGATGTTGTATTATTCTGCAAAATCAAATGAAAAGATGACAGCACATGCATGAGTATACCGAAGATCCTCGCCCCCTCTCGAAATGATAGGTCACCTATGACTAAATGGATGAAAAGATGATGCGTTGGCGGCGAAGTACAGGGGTGATGGATTGGGTAATGAAAGTGGAAAGGTACGTATATTAATGAAAGAATCGTAAAGGATATTGGAATAATGAAAACAAGGTGTGTAACGAGAATTATTAATAAGTGATAAGATGTCGTGAGGTGATGCAATCAAGAAGAAGGACATCATACTCAGGAGATAATACTTTACCGCCATTATTTCCACTTAAAAAGATTGATTTTAAAAGATTAACTCTTGCATAAAGGTTCAAGGTAAGTTAGGGAAGTAATCTCTCCGTAGAAAAAAATAGAAACATAAGAAGAAGGCATTGTAATAATTATTGATGTAGAAAATAAAACTCCAATACCATAAGCAGAGCTTCTGTTGCCTGCAGGCATCCATAACCTTGATAGAGTTGCTTTCTAACCCTTGGGAACCATGGTCCTCTATGTATAATTGGGGAAGTGCATTATGATGTCCATAGTAGAGGCCAATGTAGCGAAAGTGGTCAGGCTGGCTTGTGATGAGACCTCATGTTCCAAGGACTTTGTTTCTTGATGCATCCATTGGATCATATCCTTGATGTGGTGGCTATAGTGGGAATGCCACTTCACTCCTTCCTTATGATCATGGTAGGCTGGCTAGTAATGAGATCCCCTATCCTCCATCTGAGGAAGAAACTCATAAAATTGTTAGTTGAATATTATATATAATATATATATATATTTGGAACACTCCCCATTTTATATATAGAGGGTGGCTCAGTACTCCTTAAGAGTAGGGATGGCGAAAGAAGTTTGAACACATCAATAGAAAAATATACCCATAATCTTATTGATAATAAACAGATAGAATTATACGAGACGTGGGATAACCAACATGGTAAAGATAGTTAATCAATTTCATTTATAGCGGAAATGAGGACAGTGAAGTGATATAGATAATTGTGTCCTTTCTTTTTCGATCATCACAAAGCAATCTTGTTAAAGGTGATAATATTCAGGATATTTTCCTACTTCAGTCGACTCCATACTTGTTGTCCTTAGATATGCATTGTACTTTATTGCCATAAAGAGGATCATACAGAGTGAACTGGGGTGGACTAGGAATGATCATGCAAGGGGGAAGAAAGGGTGTTCTAAAAAATACTCACAAGGTGTTGTTCCCTGAAGGGAACAACAAAAGAAAACACACACAAAAAGTGTTGTTCCGTATAGGGAACAACAAAGAAAAATACAGGCAAAAAGTGTTGTTCCCTATAGGGAACAACAAAGAAAAATACACATGAAAAGTGTTGTTCCTTATAGGGAACAGTGGCTTTTCCCTATAGGGAACAACAAAGAAAAATACACATGAAAAGTATTGTTCCTTATAGGGAACAACAGTTGTTCCCTATAGGGAACAACAAAAGAAAATGCATACGAAAAGTGTTGTTCCTTATAGGGAACAACAACCATTCCTTATAGGGAACAACAAAGAAAAATGCACACGAAAAGTGTTGTTCCCTATAGCGAACAAAAATTGTTCCTTATAGGGAACAACAACAGAAAAATGCACACGAAAAGTGTTGTTCCCTATAGGGAACAACAACTATTCCTTATAGGGAACAACAATTGTTCCTTATAGGGAACAACAAAAGAAAAATGCACACGAAAAGTGATGTTCCCTATAGGGAACAACAATGAAAAACAAGAAAAAAACTAATAAAGAGTCATCTCTATTGTTCTAAGAAAATACAATCAAATAGAAAGGAAACAGAAAAACAATTGTATGTACAGGTTTCAAAAATAAATTCTTTACTGGACTGGTGTTGTCAAAGAGTTTCCTTCTTTAGCGAGAATTTGTATCGTAGAATCTTCACATATTTGTTGGCAAAAGGATTCCCTTGTAAGCAGTTTGTGGTAGAGGTGTACCCAATGCCCTTTTGCTTTAAAAGAATAGGCAGACCCATCAATAGTGGCTAATGTAAGGGTGCCATTATTGTCAACCTCTTTTATCTCGTAGGGAGCTAACCATCTAGTCTAGAGTTTGCCTAAGAAATCCTGGAACCTAGAATCGTACAGAAGTGCCCAGTCACCTTCATGGAATATCTTTTTCTTAATGAGGGCATCATGCCATTTTCCTCTTTGTTGTTGAATAAGTGCAGCATGCTAAAGAGCTGATAGCCAGATTTCATCCAATTCATTTATTTGTTGTAATCTGTTAATATGTGCTTCATTCAAATCTAGCCCTACTTCTTGGGCTATCCTCAATGTCTAAATTTCAAATTCTATGGGGAAGATAGGTTTTTGCCAAACACTAGCTAATATGGGGAGTATCCTATGGTATTCCTCCAGTTGCGCGATATGCCCATAGGGCTTCTGGCAATCAGGTAGCCCAGTCGTGTCTATGCGAGGAAACTGTCTTTGTTAGAATGGCCTCAATTACTTTGTTGGTACTTTCTACCTGGTTGTTTTCCTGCAGGTGGTATGGAGATGTGATTATGTGCAAAATGTAATGATTTTTTAGTGTAGCAACAATCTTATGGCCTACAAATTGTGGCCCTCCATCTGTAATTATTTCTCTAGGCAAGCCATACCGCACGAAAATTTGGAAAAGAAAGTGGATTATTGTGTCCTATGTTGCCCTTGGTAATGCTTCTGCCTCCATCCATTTAGTCACATATTCCGTTGCAACTAGTATATATGTCTTTTGATTAGATGATGGATTTATTGGGCTAATGAAATCTAATGCCCAATGCTCAAAAGGTTCAATGACTAACTGTGGATGTAGGGGCATCTCGTCAGATTGGCCAGGGCATTCCATTCTTTGGCAGCTATTTCATGCCTAGACAAATTTCTTGGTGTCCTTAAAAATGGTGGGCCAATAATAGCCCATTTGTAAGATTTTATGTCCAGTCCTGCGGTCTACAAAGTTTCCATTGCAAGGTCCCTCGTGGCAGGATTTTAGGATATCGTAGATTTCGTCTTCCCTGACACACCTACAGATATGCATATCAACTCCTGTGTGAAAGAGATATCCTTCGATCCAAGAGAACCGAGTGTTGCATTGCACTATTAATTTTCTTTCTTTGGGCATCAGGTGTTTGGGTAGTTTTCCCACAGCTAGGTAATTCGTCACATCTGCGTACCATGGTGTTTTCACCATCACAATAAATAGGTACTCATCAAGGAACTGGTCTTCTACTGCCACTACGTCATCTGTTCTTGGCACATGTGAGAGGAAGTCTGCCACCAGATTTTCCTTTCTTGGTCGATCCTTGATCGTTATGTCAAATTCTTGCAAAAGGATTAACCATCCTGTCACTCTTCCATTCGTAATAGGTTTATTAGCTAAATATTTGATAGTAGAGTGATTAGTATACAAGACCACAATATATCCTGTTATATAGTGTCTGAATTTGTTAATAGCATAGATTATAGCTAGAAACTCTTTCTCGGTCACTGTGTAATTCAACTCAGCATGAGTTAAATTTTTGCTGATGTAGTATATGGCATAGGGTTTTTTGTCTTCTTCTTGGCTAAGAATTGCTCCAAAGGTCGTATCTGATGCATCAAATGAAATATAGAATGGTAAATCCCAGTTTGGACCCTGTAGTATTGGGGCTGTTGATACTAGCTTCTTTAATTCTACAAAGGCAATGTCACATTTGTCAATCCATATAAAATCGATATTTCTTGTCAAAGCATATAATGGTGCAACAATTTGGGATAAGTATTTTATAAATCTTCGATAATATCCAGAAAATCCCAAAAAACTATGTACCTTAGTTTGAGTGCAGGGGGTAGGTGATTACCTGAATTTTTGCTAGATCTACCTGAATTCCTAATGACCCAAGATTAGGCCTTCGGTCATCATCATGTGGCATTTCTCATTGCTTAAGCAGAGCCTAGTAACTGTGCATCTTTCCAGTACTTTCTCCAGTGTCTGTAATGCCTACTCGAAGTCATCTCCATAGGGTGTAAAATCGTCCATGTACACCTCTAATCCCTTGTTTATCAAGTCTACAAAAATACTAAGTATGGCTCTCTGGAATGTAGTAGGTGCATTGCATAGTCCGAAAGGTAATACCCTATAAGAAAACGTCCCCCAGGAGCAAGTGAAGGTAGTCTTATCTTGGTCTTCAGGAGCAATTTGGATTTGGTTGTAGCCACTAAAGCCATCCAGGAAAGAGAATAATTTTTTACCTGCCAATGTGTCTAGAACCTGGTTTATAAACGAAAGGGGAAAATGATCTTTTTGTGTTTCTTTGTTAAGCTCTCTATAATCGACACATATATGCCACTTCCCATTCTTTTTAGGAACCATAACTAATGGAGAAACCCATTTACTATCAGATATAGGATAGATGAAATTTACATCTAACAGTTTCTATAGTTCATCTTTAACAACATCCTTTAGGTGAGGGTTTAATATTCGTTGAGGTTGTCAAATGGGTTTCACATCTTTTTCAGTGTAGATGTGGTGCATACATAATTGGGGGCCAATCCCTTTCATATCAGTAATCCCAAGCGTAAGCCCCTTTATATTTCCTAAGGATTTGAATAAGCCCCTTTTTCCCCCTTTCGGAACCAGGAATAAGCCTCCTCAGTCTGTATCCCAGTCGAAGGCTGGTCCCAAGGCTCACACCCGACTCAGACCTCATTTTCCCCAAGGAAGGCATCCGGTACGGTACTCAATGACTCCGGGCATCTCGCAAGGTTGGCCCACTCCCTCCACAACTACTAAGGCGCACAACCCCATGCCATCGAAGTCCTTACACTCCCACCAGACTTCGGCATCCCAATCCAACACTAGGCACCTAGCCTACAATATCAAGGACTTGACCACCTCAAAATGGTCCCATAGCCCCTCAAGAGCTATCCATCAAGAGCTATACAAGACAAAGGAACCACTAGCATATGTAGTGTTGATTGAGTTTGTCCCCAGCCCATATGGTGTTACATATTCTCCCTCATAGGTATGGGCTCCAACGAGATCATCAAATAAACCAACCCTCTCATCCTATTTGTGGATTTTCTGTCCATCACCACATCTAAACATGCATCCAATGCATTAATTATAATCATAACATCATAACAAAAATAATCCATATGCAAAATCTTGCATGTCGTCCTAATAACATAACATCATTGTTATCACCACATTTTGAATAGTAAAGTACTGCATACTCTTGGATATTATAAAATCAACATGCGATTACCACATAGAATACCCTCATTATAACATCAACATCAAAACATAGCATGACATCACATAATAAACGAAGCACATGTCAATATAACCTCATATCATAACATCATTATCCCTATGCATATCATATTCATCATGAGCATTCAACATCATTATCATACCAAATAAATAAATAAGCACCACATATATGTCATTAACCTCTTATGAGAACTATATCCATTTACCACATATCATCATATCATGAAACATCATTAATATGAGAATCATCAAATACTTTATCAAATATAGAACAACAATACATTATAAGAATTCTTACCATGAATTAATTTCATTTACATATATGAACAATGAATGCTAACTATGAATTAACATTATTTAACTTCCCTCTAGGATCTATGTTATCTCATGAGTACTATTAGTGTCATGTATTCATCACGTTACCAACTACCCTTCAATAACAAATTCAAATTTCCAATTTACATCATTCTTAGTGGATTATCATTTAGTAATCAATATTTAGCAAAACATGCAATCTACTCCATATGAAAAAGTTTCTCATCACTTGGTTCTTATAGACCTGGTGTTGATGTTCTATCTTAAATACCATCTCACCATTCAACTACTTAAGCTTTTAAATTTCTCTCATATTTCATGAACAACCCAATATTATATATTTCACTAATAAATAAAAAGATCTATCCTATTGTAAATCTATATTACATCTATTAACCATAATACCTAACCATATCACATTAAAATTTCTTGAGTTAACATTTTATAACTACTTATATGTTGGTTTAGCAGTTCAAAAATGGCTAGTGACATTATCAATAAATAAAAACTTAAATGCATAAATTTTTAAATAATCAATATACACTAGACTTGTAATTTTTCTTAAATAATATCCAATTAACCTTTTTGCTTTTTAACCATTTTTTATTTATTTAATAATTAATTACAATAATTAATACTCTCACATAAAATAAAATAAAAATAATAATTTATAACTTTCTTTTCCAATATTATTTTAATCCTAAAACATAACAAACTTATATAAGTATGAGATTTTCCCAACTAAAAAATGGTTAGTTAAGATACTTTAATGAGAACTAATTAAAAAAAAACCACTTAAAACCATAACTATAAACCATTAATCTAAAATATTTAATATATAAACTTAATCGCAAATTTGTACAGGTTAATAAAATATATAATAAAACAAAATGATAAATAAAAATATATTTAATAAATGCAAGTGACTATAGCTGAAACCAAAGATCCACAGAACACTAAATATAAATAGAACAATTTTTTTGGTATATAAATAGAACAATTTTTTTTTCCAAGTCAACTACGTTTAACAACCTAGCTGATTTGGTTAAAGGCGAGACCAATAAGACTTTTCTGACCTCCAATATTTCGGTTTCACAATGATTGTCATGCGTATGTGTAATGCATGCTTTGAATTTTTACCTTAATTTTTGAAAAATTTGTTTACTTTTGTTTTTGGGGGCGGGGCTTCGCTGAAGAAGCTATATATTGTTGAATACATTATGTACCTAGTACATATATTACTAGCTATGGCGTAAATATGCTACAACGCAGCTCCACAGAAATCGATACCAACGAGGGGGACGTGTAAACCATCAGCCCCCGAACATTACAACATGCACTCATGTGTAAGTTTTATAACAGCGATTCTATATGCGGAATCTGAATACTTTAAAAAATCTAAAAATGAATATACTCAGGATAAATAAATTACCTCCAGCCATTGATAATGCTCTTGCTGCAAACCACAGTCCACTTTTTCTTTACTGAAACAACACTCCAGCTTCAATCCAAGCAAAAGAAAAGAATACAGAAAATCTGAAGGCACTTCCAAGCTATGCTCTCTCAGCTAGATGGTGTAAAAAACTGAAGGGGATTGAGATGCTAGCTTGGGGACCAAACAGATGAATTTATAGCCAAGCTTCCATCAAGCTTCTAATGGCTATGTGTCAGGTGTTCCACAAATCAAGGTAGAGAACTCCAGATGGAATAATGGACCACTTCAGAAGCTCCAACCAGAAAATTAATTAACTGCAGTTGATTTCCTTAATTTAAGGAAATTACTGCAGTTGGTTTCTAGAAATTAAGGAAAGACTGCAGTTTACTTCCATAACTGTAGGTAACAGTTGGTAAAAATTAATGGAGCTTAACATTCTCCCACTTGGTCCATACTTCCAAACTTAATGTCTCAACTTAAAAACCATTGATAATCTATATTAAGTAATAGATACATGAATCATGGTGATAAGTCCTCTAATGACGAGTATTATCTTCCATGTATTACTATGTATTTATTCTTATTATAATTTATGTGGCAACTATTTCTTAATGAATAAACCTTATGTTTATTCTTGGTCCTTCTTAAATGAATTTTCTCAAATCAACTTAAGGTGCACATAAATATGAGAAAAAACATCTCAATAATTAAGAATTTCATTAAAATAACATTGTCCATACAATGAGAAACTACATAATGGAACCAAGTCCCATATTTATTACGTGATCCTTGAATTTAAATGGTGGCATGCCCTTAGTCAAAGGATCAACAATCATTAACTCAGTGCTGACGTGCTCAATGACCACTTTCTTTTCTTTAATACGTTCCTTATTGCTAAATACTTAATGTCGATGTGTTTATTTCGACTCCCACTTTTGTTGTTTTTAGCCATAAAAACAGCAGCAGAATTATCAGAATATATTCTCAATGGCTTAGAGATAGAATCCATAATTCTAAGCCCATAAATGAAACTCTTAAGCCATACACCATGTA
>APFE030195372.1:0-24910 GCA_000404065.3 Pinus taeda | reverse complement strand
CCGTCAATATGAAGTTTTTGAAAATGAATGGCAAGTTGAGCATGACGTGGAGGTTTTAGATTAAAACGTATTTTACGGGTAAAAATGCGAAATACGGGCATATGGGCATCAAATTTAACCCCTGATCACCATATCTTACGAAGAAATGGCGCCTATAATGACCATGCGTACTGCATGTGCTTTATTTCATGTGGTCGCCCTCTGTTTATGCCTGAAATCTACTTCTAAGGGACTTTGATATGCAGAGACTAATGAATGAGGGTTTTTTTTTCAGAACTGAAGAAGCGGTTTTTTTTTTAGATCTGAAGAAGCCCATAATGGTACATAGAATTTTTTTCAGGGTATTTAACATATTCATATCATGGGTCTGGAACTCGGGTGGGGATGTTATTATATGTTATCAGTAAACCCTTTCAACTACTTAGGTTATACATAAATAATGAGATCTCGTACTTACAATTCATGGGAGACGTGAAACTCTTTATTAAATTGAAAATGGGAAATTTAGTTAATTTCTATTAAAAAAAAGACTAATGTGGAAAATTCTGTATTTATTGTATTTTAAATATTTTATAAGATTCACTAAGTATGGCCCAATAACATGTTCAAATTTTTTTGTTGGAAGGTGGTAAAATCTATCAAACTCAGGGGTCAAACCAACAGTGAGGACAGCCATCTTTGGCTGCTATCTGAGAATGTCGGTTTGACTCATCATTGTTATCAAGGAAAACCATGCCACTTGTAATAACCCACTGGTGGTCCGTAAGGGAGCAGGCTTTCACTCTTGCCAGATGCCTCTGGGTCTTGGGCCGTTAACCTGTTTCCTTACGTCCAAGTAAGACGAGCTCTTAGCCAAGCAGAAGCAGTTTTATGGCATACTCCAGCCCAACATGTTCAAATTTTAAGCCAATAATATTAAAAATAAATGTTAATTTATTTTTATTTTTTTCAAAAAATACAAAATTAATCTATAAAGTCAGAATTTGAAATTATTTTATTTGTTTAATTGAATGATTATATGGTCAAAGTGGAACCTGTTATGTAATATGTTGGTCGTAGGCATAGTAATATGCTGGTCGTAGGCCTAATAAATTGATACGACCCACAAAGTATCAAAATGCTTATAGTTTGTTCATTTATAATGTTGTAGAGATATTGCGATAAAATAATTTGTTATGAGTTGTGAAGTATCAAAATAATATTAACTTAGCCATAGAGTCTTCTTCTTTTTTCCGGATGAAAAAAACGATATATTCAGTCACGTAAAGGTTACATATTTTTCATGGCTTGGTATTTAAAATAGCAGTTCAAATGTATATTTGCGATCATGTAATAAAAAATTGTCTCTATAATGAGTCAGGGAATCAAAATTTAATATATACTAATTGTGGATTACAAGATAGTTCATAATATTTTAGTATAGCTTGTTTAACTGAGGATAGGCAATATATAGCACAGCTGAATTGTTGTCACAATTTATAAAACAAAGAAATGATAATGGCAGAATCTTGGTCTCTAACCAAGTCTCATCCATCTTGATCTCTATGTGAAGACCATTCAGTTTGTCCATAATGCCTTTTTTGGAGAGGTCGTTTGCCTCTATAATGACTTTTGAGTCACCATAGATGTGAACAAATGGAATATCCAAAAAATGTATGAACCAGAGAAGTCTCCATAATGCCAAGGCCTCGGCCTTTATGTTGGTGTCTTTACCTGCCCCCCAGTGTACATGAAATGACAACACAGGGGAATATAGGATTATGAATCCACATCCACAAATGTTGCGTTGTGATGTGCCATCAAAAAACCCAGCAGGGAAGATGATCTCAGGGCCAAATTTGGATTTTGTGGACATTTTAGTGGATATGCTAGCTAGCAGTTCAACCGAGATTATGCTCTCAATTGTTTCCATCACTAATGCCCAACTTTCTCAGAAGTCGTTGAAAATAATGTTGTTCCTCCACCTCCAGATCTCCCAAAGGAAAATTGGAGTTATAAAGCACCTTGTTCTGTGTTGTTTACTCCACCATTCAAGACAGTTGGGAATGTCAGTGAATTGTGGGTGCTGGAGACCATATGTGGCATCCAAGATATTCTAGATTTTTGAAACCTCGGGGCACTAGATGAATAGATGCCAATTATCCTCTTCTGCATTTCTACATAGGACGCAAAATCTAAGTCTGGACCAGCTTCTTTTTTGTAGGTTTTCCCATGTCAAGTTTTTGTTCCTCCAGACCAACCAGAGAAAAAGAGTATTTTTAGTAGGAATGTGGGAACTCCAGAATTTTGAAAACCGGTCAACCTCAGGTTGTTTGGCGTCTAAACAGCAAAGTCTTTGATATGTATCCGTCACCAAAATGTTGTATGCCTTCATCTTGTCATGCCATGAGATCGAATATCTTTCCGAGTCTTTGCAGATCCTAGTTAGTTGTAGTTGCATGCGAATCGAATCCCATTCCTCAATGGTTCATCCATTCAGTCCCAACTCCATGGAACGCTTCCAAATGGGGCAACTGTTATGCCAAGTCATAATTACTTGTTACCAAAAGAAAATGCCCAACTCATTTATACTATGTATGAGAGGGTCCGGGAGAGCGTTGATATCCTCAAGTCCCCAAATGATGTCCCGTGCAATAGCAATATGATGACCTGTGCCCAGTCTCCATGTAAGCAAAGATATAGATAGGTGATTAATCTTCATAAAACTGTGCCATACTGTCGAACCAAAATTACAACCAATACAACCCCTACGTAACCAGACCTTAAAATCCATGTCTTTCAGGTCTTTATGGTTTATAATTTGACTCCAGATGCCAACTCCAAATATCTCGCACCATAATGATTTGAGCAAGAGAGCATGTACAAATATTTTCAAATGCAGGATGCCCCAACCTCCCAGCTGCCTCAGCACAAAGATATGTTCAAGTTTTGTGAGATGAAATTTGTGCTTTTGTCGCATGCCAAACCAGATGAAGTGGGCAATAATCTTATTTAATTTCTTGATGATGGAGATAGGCAGGTGGTATAAGTGTGCCCAGTACATGCCCATTTGGGAAATCACAGCCTGAGTAAGAGTGAAGTATTCACCCATAGAAAGACATCTGAATTCCCAACCTGATATTTTTCTATAAAATCAGTCAACAAGCCACTGCTAGTCCAAAAATCTGTATTTACAAGGTTTAATGTGGAAGCCAAGGTATTTCAAACCACCAGACATGTTCTCAGAAGCAATCCCAAATAGATTAGAAATATAATCAGTAATATCCTATCACCGTGAGCATGTACAATAGCCGATTTACTTTGATTCATAATAAGGCCCGTAACATTTCCAAATTTAATGAAAATGTGGAAGAGGTGTAGCCAAGAAAACATGTTGAGCATTCCCATGATGAGCACGTCATCAACAAAGAAGTTGTGGGAGATCCGAATATTTCTGTCAATGTGGAGTGTTTGGAAATGTCCACCAACAGCAACATTTGATATGTGGAGACTTAGACCATCCAATGCCAGAATAAAGAGAAGGGGAGAAAGAGAACAACCCTATCGAAGTCCCCTCCCGGCTTTAAAGAATGTCGTCGGGTATCCATTTATAATCACCGCGAATTGTACATTTGATATGCAAGCCATGATCCACTCAGCAGTAGAGGACTATATACCCACTTTGTGAAGGACCAAAAGCAAATAACCCCAATCCATACAGTCAAATGATTTTTTCTGGTCCACTTTCATAATTGCATCATTAAGATTCTTAGAATGAATAGAATGTAGACATTCCTGTGCGATCGCAGTGGCATCATGAATCTGTCAATTTATAAGAAAATTGAATTGCTATGGAGTGATGAATGAGGAGAGGGTGAGCCTCAAATTATTTGCAATGGTCTTTGAGATAATTTTATAAACAAGATTACAAAGAGAAATGGGGCGAAAGTTAGAGAAGGAATGAGAATTAGGCTTCTTGGGGATCAATGCAATATAATTTGGGTTTAGAAGGGGATGGACATGTCCCTGTACCTTGGATTCTTCAACCAAGTTTACCATATCAGCCAGAAAGAGGTCTAAAAAATGTGTGAACAGTTTGACTGTCCAAGTCAGTGTCGGGGCTCTTGCCGCCCTTGAAAGATTTGAGGACCTCAAGTATTTCCTCCGCAGAGACAGATTTGAATAGGGCATGATTTTCATCTTTGCCGAACATGTTGGGGTAGTGTTGTATCCCCAAAATTTGATCCTCGGGGAAATCCAATGTCCTACAACAGTGGGCTTGTTGAAAAAAAATGATGGCGGCCTAATCGATATCATTTTGAGCTTTGCATTTGTTACCTTCCGAGTCATAGATCTCCCATATAAAATTGGTACGACGCATGAAATTTGCATATCTGTGGAAGAACTTAGTTTTCCGGTCTCCTTCCCAGAGCCAGATAGCTCTGCTCTTTAATCTCCATGTGGTCTCCTTTATGAGCAGCAATGCCTGGCTTTGTTGTTCCAATGCCTATATGCGACTTCAAATTTCATCGGGGAGTGAGTGGTCAGATAGGAGTGGGGGGATCTCATGTAGTTCTTTATTGATTTTTGAAAGTTCTCTATTCAAATACGCTTCTTTCTTATCTCTCACTGCTTGGTCTCCTATCACAAGAGCCACAATTTTTCTAGAAAGGTCCTCACATGGGAGGGATGTCTATTCACTTCTCTGCCCCAAACTTTCTTAACTAGATCAATATAAGTCGGGTCTTCCAACCTTGTCCGGTTGAATTTGAAGGGCAAGCCACCCTGATATTCATCCATGTGCCAATGGAGAGAAATGGGGCGGTGATCGGATATGTGACAACTGGTAATATTAGATGAGACGAACCCCATTCGTTCAATGATTTGTTCATGAAGGAGGAAGCGATCAAGATGCTTAGCAATGTAGTTCTCACCTGATCTTCCATTATCCCAAGTGGGAATGATAGTGGAGGGGTTGATATCACCAAGTTATGTTCCATGATTAAGTCCTTAAACATGTCCGCCATGATGTCGACTCTTCTAGTTCGGCCCCAGATCTCATGTGCGCCAACAGTGTAGTTTAGATCACTTGCCAAAACAAGAGAGGTAAGGTCAAGTAGATCTGACTCGACTAGTTATTGCCAAAAGCGCTCCCGATCATGGTAAGGAGCATATACATTGAGTATATGAATGCGACCCAAGAGGCCACGAATGTGTCCAGCTAAGAGAATCCCTGCAAAATAGGAGAAGGCCCAAACCTTAACCATTCTGGGATCCTAGATAGTTATCAGACCTCCTGAGAGGCTGTATGCATCTGTGGCAGCCATGTCCCAGTCCAAAACCATTTTCCGAAAGTATTCAATCACCTGGGAAGAAATGTGCATTATTTCTTGTAGAAGAATAATATAGGGGCGAATGGAAGAAAAGAGATCCTTTAGGGCCATAAATCTAGGGGTAGCACCAATACCCCTCATATTAAGAGAAATAATGAATTTCATGTTTTTCTTCGAGAGGGATTTCGTGCTCCAAGAGCTCAAGTCGGGATAGAATCAACAATGGGAACATCAATGAGGGAAAGAGAATCAGTAGGACTGAAATATGATGCACGACGTGGTCGTCGACGAAAGTGCTAGCTGTCACGTGGCTTCTTGCGGCGGAAAATGATGTTACCAATGGATGTGGAGATGATATGGGGGGAAGAAGGGCTAGGCAGTTTGTGAATGGTGAGCGACCAGAGGTCCAACGTTTTCTTTTGGAGAAGGAAATCCAAGTCACTGTCCACGGAATCCGTGGGGGAATTAAGAGGTGAATGTGGCGATACATGAATCGTGTTAGGAGACAGGTCAGAAGCCAGGGAGGAGGGTATGTTGCGAGGTGGAGTTTTAGCCGAGATATACATAATGTGAGTAGAGGAGAGGGGATCACGATGCGTCGGATGTGGCAGAGCATTAGGTGGAGTTGACAGATCTTCACATGAAGAGGGAATATGTGTAGTAGTCCCATGAAATGTGGAATCAATAGAAGGTGGCTCCAGATCATCGGATAGTGAGGAGGATAGAATGGGAATAAGGGCAGATTCTAACAGAAAATCATGAGAGAAATCCCTATATTCAGTGGAGAGTCAGGACCGCGCGATGGAGTCTCAGATCCCCCATGTGACGAATCATTAGCAATTGCTCCATTTGCCTGTTGTCTGAAAAAAATCTGTGGAGGTCGAGTCACCATAGTTTTGGGGCCGCAAAGCCGAGGACAATGGGCCAGAAGGTGTCCTGTGTGATGACAATTTAGACACCGGAATGGGACGCCCAAGAATTCCAGTGTTTGAATCACTTAGTATCGCTCCAGCTGAGTGCAATGTGGTCCGAAAAGCTCCCCCTGTAATTCTTTTCAATGAGAATACAAGCCACCCTTTTGTACGGTGCCCAAAGACATCGAGAATCTACATACATGAACTTTCCCATTGTATTTCCAATATCGATGAAGACTCACTTTGACTAGAATTTGATGGGGGGATCGGGTGGTTTAACCCAAATAAGATTGTTCTGCGGAGTATCCTTCAATGGGTTAAAGCCAATGTACCAGGAATATAGTGCCAAGAAGTTATGCCCTTTAACCCAAGGAATGGATTGAATTTTAATGAGGTCTTCCTGACAAAGAAAATGGAATCTGTACCATCTGTTGAGCAAAAGGACCACTGTAGACATGTAATCCAACAGAATTTGCGATTTAGATTTTAACCAAGCTCTCATTTCCGAGTCCTCCATATCTGCAAAGTGCCACTTCCCCACCAAAGCACGCTTCTAAAGGTTGATTACACGATCAGTGAGCACATCTTGTCCAAAGGCCAAAGCAGGAGCAGGTTCGGTAATTTTAATAGCGCGGGTAGGGTGGCGAGTTCGATGTGCATGAACCAAGTGTGAGCGTCCATGCAGCGGAGAGAGCGCATGTGAGCCATCTGGCGAAGCATGAGAAGGAGGAGATGGTTGCCCTATGGACAAGAGAGCCCCCCCACCTCCCCCCCCCCCCCCCCCCACCGCCCCTGTGAATTCTCAGCATCCGCCATGGCGCGGATGTATGCCTTGTGTGCTGAGGTGTCTGAAGCCAGATAGTCCATCTCCACATGATGAAAAATAACGTTGCAATAAGACCGAGAGAAAGTAGGAGGCGGATAGTAAAAGAGAGATCAGAAGGTTGGTGTGGGTAAAATAAGCCACTGATAAAGAATGTATAGGGATCCACAAAGGTCAGATCCGCTATAACAGCAACATTGGTAATGGAACCGGCAATAGGTGAAGTCAGATTTGGACGCCGTTAGTAGTAAAGTCCAAATGAGGAAAATACCTTGAGATATGAGAAGAAATAAATATAGAAATGGTAAAGGACGAAAGATGTAGATCCCAATCAGAATGAGCAAATAACGACAGTCAGAAATAGAATGTGGGATTGTGACCCCAATCACATCATTGCAGGGGGGCCAAAACTTACCGGTAATTTTGAATCATGCCAGAATCGTAGCCTTGTGGTGCTAGAAAAAAAGAGTTGCAGTTCAGAACCGAGGCAAGGCTGAGTGAGGAAGACGGTTAGTGGAGTTTGGTGAATCAAAGGATAGGAATAAATCAATACCCCTTACAGCAACAACAATAGGAGCACCCATGGCATGTCCAACATTTTTCGCAAAGACAAAAACCAAAAGAGTTGCATGGGCGAGAAATGATGAAAGAATTTAGCCAACGATGATAGAGGATGTTGTAGCTGATGATATGGAAACAATTAGTCCCCCCCAAGAGGGACTGTGGGCATATGAGACTATGGAGGTTAGTCTAGAGGGGCATATGGATGATGGGGAGGGGTAAGAAGGTGTAGACAATAAATTAAAATAAGTATGTAAGCGACTATACAGATAAGAATGGCTATATGGAGGATCTCGGAGTGAGCGATAAATAATAGAGAGTGAATAGGATTAAACGTCACTAGATGTAACTGAAAAATAAGAGGGATAGGAAAAAAACCAATATGCAAAACTGTAGACCAAAAAATGTAGCAGTTGGTTATGGCCGCACACTGTGCTAGTGACCCTACCTTTCCTTCCATAGAGCACAAAAACGGTAACTGGGGAAAGCAATTCTTCCATATTCCTCTCCCTCTGATCTGATATGATCCTTAGATGATAGATGGAGTTTCACAGAAGGTGAACAAGTTCTTCCTCGTCATACATAGTTGAGCCACAACTCTTCCTTTCCACAAAGTCAAACACTCTCAGAGTGTACCTCCTTAGCAATAGAGTTATGGATGTTAAATTAGTCGCATAATATCACAAAGACCGTATATCAATTTCAAAAGGGGGGGAAATCAATTAAAAGTGGAAGAGAGAATTCAATATAAAATAATGTTTGGACATTATATATAGATCAAATGCACTAAGGGTGTTTCTAGTACCAATATAGTTGGTCAAATGTTGTTTTGTGTAAGGGGCAGACCAAACAGTGACATTCCTAATCACTCTAATTTGTAGTGGCAATTTAGCCATGATAATATTCACAATGATGATGGTGGTCATTCTTCAAGTGGAACTAGAGTTTCCCATTTTTTTACCTACATCCCGTGAGATTATGCAGTTCTCAAATGGAAAGGGTCCTAGACTAGACTCCCGCATAGTCTATATTGACAGTGTTTTTATCTTTCTTTTATATTGAACATGTAGAGTCTGCAATCTGTGGAGCATTGTTTGATCTATCGAGTTGTCAGTGGATCATGGATCACAATGCAAAGGTGAGGCATGTGGAATAATGTAAGTGGAGGTTCTAGCAAAAGCATCCAAGTGAGGCTTGAGTTGTAGGATGAAGAAACCATAGCCCTTACAGGTCCTGCAAGAAGAAAGTTGAATGCAGTAACAATTGATGTTGAGGATGAGGATGAGCATTCACCTCAGGAGACAAGGAATCCAAGATTTATGAGATAGCAAATGGTTTTCGTTAATTTCCATAAGGAGGCAAGGATCAAGAGGGAGTTGACAATTCCCTACAACCCTCAATGATTGCTTTCTTAATCAAGAGATAAGTACTTTATATTTTTTTTATTCCTTGATCAACATCCTGTCTTGTATTTTTTCTTGGTTGTGATTTTTTCTTCCATGATGGAAGAATCAGTACATTATGGTAAATACCAATGCAATAATCATGAAACAACTAGTAGCATCAAGAATTTTGTGACAAGAGGGAATGGTCGATGAGAAGATTTTTGCTCCTATCACTAATGGTCAAACTCTTGGGCTCAAGCATAGACTCAACAAGAAGTGATTAATGTTCAGGTAGGACATCCAGGATTGTGTAAGATGACTAGATTAGCTTCCAGTTTAGAGAGAGTATTAATAGTATAAGGAATTTCTTATGTGACAGAGGGAGCATCGAAAAGGACATGGCCAGACCACTTCATTAGAGACATGATGCAAGAGGAATAGTAGAGCTCTAGTACATATCCACATATGAGGCGATTGCGGAGACACTTCAAAGACAAGCTTAATATGATGTTGAATGTCTCCCTCATTAGAAGGGAATGATGAGATCTTTGCAAGATTGGTTCGAACATCTCCTGAAGTTGTAAAGGACTTTTGTTGGGTCATAAAAGACTTTCACCAAGAGGAGATGAATACATTCTCCTTTGAAGCCAGAAGGAATTGGCTAGGTCATAAAGGACTTTGACCATAAAGTTAGATGGCCCAAGGAAATTACAAGGGAAAATTATAGGATACATTCACCTTTGAGGCTAGAAGGACTTCGCTAGGTTGACTAGAGGTGATGTCCTAGGGAAATGATATATTGGACAAATATTCTCCTTATAAGCCATAATGACATAGCGATGTTGACTGAAGGAGATAGATTTAATTCACCTTAAAGCAAGAAAGACTTGGCTTCCAGAACTGTTGGAAATCAGGAGGTTTTCAAATTTTATCTTAGATTTCCATTACTTGATAATTACTTGTGAGTCTATCATCATTATTATTATTGTGTTTGTTTATTCATCAAGAAATTATCATAAAGAATGAATATCATGGAAGACAGTAGAATACAAGATATAGGCTCCAAGGCAAGGCAAAACCCTCAAAGGGGAAAACCCATAAAATTATCTTCTTATAAGATCAAATCAAATGAGATATCCAAGACTCATAACCAAATTCCACCTCTAGATGCCAAGCCAAACCTTCATCCCAACATATTCATCAGCAAGAGACCAGCAACAAGAGGCAAACCAAGACAAATCCTCCACAAACCCTAGCTCCAAGAAGAAATTCGATCTTCTAGGCTTCGTCCTCCACTTCTTCTTTGCCCTTCTTTGTGATATTTCAGACCAAAAATCCATCCAAGTGTGTGTCCAAATGAGCTCCATCTATCCTCTACTTATATAGTTTAGAGGGGTACAAATAGACATGTCCATTGGGGCAAGACTGACTTGACATCTAGAGGGGTTTTTGTCCAAAATTTTACATTTAAAATTTTCTTTATTTTTCATTTACAATAGGTCCAAAATAGGGCTTTGACTCTTTGACTCAAAAACCTAGAAGCATGAAGAACATGCTTATCTAGAAAAATAATAATATTTTTTCTTTTTTCTTTTCATTTGCATTTTACATAAAAATACATAATGGTACAAATTATGAAGACCAAAACTAGTTACATTCTCCAACACTCCCTCTTAACTAGGGAGGTATTCACAATTGTACACTTGGTACAGGGATAATCTCAAACTAAATAATTCTCACAAGAATAGTTAGATTGGTAAGCCATCTTTAGGCATCAACATCATGACCAACATTGTTAATATAGTAAGGCCTTGAATTTGACAATCTCTTTCATATACAAGAGCATAATACTGGGAGATTTTACGGGAGATACCACACTACCTATACAAAGCACATACCCCATATAAATGTTCACAAATTTCATTCTTTTAGTACTATCCTTATCTTGGATTCCCAATCCTCAGAGAATATTGGTCCTCTTTTACCACTCTTGTCTTGGATACCTATCCAATCCTCAAAGTGTGTCAGTCCATTTCCTATCTTGGATTTTTCTATCCTCAAGGAAATCAGGTATGTGTATCCAATCCTCCATTCTCTATTCTCCCTCCACGGTCATCACTTAGACTTATGGTTGTTAGTCCTGGTAAAGTGCATGACACGTGAGGGAGAGAATACAAATGTGAGGTCCATCATCACTCCCTCTCAACTAGAGAGTTGATCCATATTTCCTCTTGATTAGGAAATAGATCCTTGCACCTTCTTAAGCATTTAAGGAGACTCCTTTACTCCCTCTCAAATATAGAGGAGATTCCTAACTTCCTTTCAATTGGGAAGTCTTAACCACAAGTTCTCTAGCTTGTTTCCATAAGTGTACCAACTACTAGTTCTTCATGGAGATAGCTACATGGCTCCCTCTTTCCTTTGCATCTCATTATGTCAAGCTTTCTTCCTTCCTAGGAATTATGGAGCCATCATTTACCTTCAATCCTGTAACATCATTCAGACCATCAACATTTCACATCACTTTCCTTTAGTCATCATCAAGGAAGGAATTATATTGAGCCTTTTCAAACTTCAAGCTAGTCATAGCTCCCTCATGAAAGTGATCTTTGTTGATGAACATCAGGTTATCTTCTTTCACTACTAACTTTCAATTTCAAGGTGATAATGTGAACACCTTTAGTTTCCAAAACCATATACTCAATTCATATGTTCATAGAATTGAGTTTAGCACTTAAAGTTGAACTTGCCTCAACTGTCATCATTCATTCCTTCAATATCTTACCAGGTAGAAAAATAATATGTTAATCATATAACCAATATCAAGAATTTTAAATATCAAACTTACCTTGTCATGATGGCCCTTCTCATCAAAGCATTGGCTTACTTGAGTTCTTCGAGATCAACATCCTTTCGCATGATTAATATCCATATGAATCTTTCTCCATACAATCATCAGAGTGCCCATGGATCGAGCTGGATTACCAAGTTGTAATATTTTCCTTGCAATTGTCATTGTTAACTCCCTTTCTTTCTTTCAAAGACTATACTTGATGTTGATCAACATCATCATGTTTTCCATGCTATTTTATGATAGAGTCTTGATCTAAAGCCTATCAAACTCATTCTTCCAAGTATATGGAAGACTACTTATGCTCTTAAAACCAACTCTTTTTGCAAACTTCTTATAGATAAGAATTCTACCTTCTTTCTTTCTTATACATGGCTATCTAGTCATATTTCCCTTGAATGAGCTTACTTCTACCCTTAGAAAGAATTCAATTATGTCTTTAAAACTGAAACATGATCATTTGTATGCCTTCATCCTTTTAGATCAAATATACTAAGTCGTTTCATAATGCTTCTTCCAATAACCTTTCCTAAATGATGGTTCACATTGGAGGATCCTCGTGATCCTTTTTGAAAAATGGTTGCTTCTAACATTTAGAGAATACTTTAATGAATAGTGATATGCAAGATGATCCAAATGTTCTCATTCATGTCAGCTAGATGACTATTTCCAAAGCAAATTAATCGTGTAGATTTTAAGTCTTCTACTATCATATGCTTTCTTCTATGATGCCATGCTTCATAACAACAAAGACTCCTTTTAGAAAATGCGACGATGCATGCTCACTCTTTTAATCATCAATGAACTTGTTAGCATCAATTCCTTCAGGGTGCTTATAGTTCCCTCCTTCCATCATGCTCATCATTTTCAAGTAATCAACAAGCATGAGTGTTGTTATCCTTCTTATCTTGCTTCCTTTATGTACCTACAATTTTTACCAACAAGTACAACCAAGCATAATATACAAAGATATGAGAAAGAAGTCAATATTCTCAATCTAGGGTTCCATGGCTTCTTAGAGGGTGCACCTCTAGGGTTTTAGTTACAAACCCTTGTTAGGTTTTTTACTTTTTGCGGAAACATTAGCCCTAGGGTTTTGACTTTCAAGTCCCAAGGTTTATTCACTTCAACCCTTGCTAGGGTTTTACCATATACCCTAGGTTATCCTACAAGATTTTGATCTACAAACCCTAGACGTTGTATTTCTATGGTTACGGTTTCTACAGAGTGAACAACCAAAATAGGGTTAGGGCTTTTTTCACCTTTTCTAGGATTTTCTAATCCAAATTCACATATAAGGTTTACAAACGCTACATACAAAATCCTTCAAGAATGTAAGATTTATAAACTCTACATTTTTATCATACAAATTATGCTTATAAAAACCCTAAAGACTCTTCATACCCTTAACTTACAACATAAAACAAAGTGTACATACCTCATGCCTTCTTTTTCACAATGATTCAATGACTAACTCTTCCAATAAAGGTTCATGTATCTTCTTCCATGTACCTTATTATTTCAAAATCTTGTCAAGGCGTTCATTAATTAAGTATGACTACCATATGCTCAATTTTATTGTCATCATATCATTATTTCAATTTTGAATCTCTTATTTCAAGAATCCAGGTTGTCTTTACGTTTTTACTAATATATATTATTGTCAACACATCATTTTAGATGTGAAGAACGTCTCACCGCCATCCCCAACCTTATCATCAAGGTATATTTTCTCAAAGAATTCAAACCAACAAGAACCTATGATATTGTATGTAATACGATGTCATATAATTCAATGCCATTCAGAACTACAGCCATTGTCTCATTGTAAGCCTTTCAATTTATATGCACAAGAATAATGATATGATTTGATCATAGAGGGAATACAATTCTATAGAGATGATGTCATTGAGATTGAGCCAATGACCAAGAATTGTAGAGTCATACGATGCTACATAGTCACTATAGTGATGCCATAGCGCATGTCCCAAGTCATTAATAACCAGGATCCTTTTCCTTCATGTGATCAAGGTCATACACAAGATATATAAGGGGAAGTATTGTGATTATTAACCGTAGTTAAAAGTAATTATATAATGTGATGCAAGCCACCATAAACATGGGACAACCCACTGTAGTCACAAAAACAAATTTTGTAATGTGAACTTCATATGCAAACATGCACCATCATGCTCATCCTTTCCATGTCCTATTTCAAAATAGCTCCAAGAATGTTGAATTTTTTTCTTCTTGTGTAGTCGGCTCAACCAATAAAAACTATGTGCCAACTTGAACTTCCCTACACAACCATCTGACCATATTCAATGGTTTCTGAATGGTATCTCATTTTTTTAATGATTCATAAATCAGGGAAAAGCAATGTTGCGCAAACAATGTGTCATGCTCATGATCATCACTGATGTAAAAATGATACTCCTTAATCACATCATGTGACTCGTTAGTGTTATCCCTACCATCAAGATTCAATTGTACATGTCTATATAGAACATGTACGAATATGGATACAGGTATGAGTAATAGTAATCACTTTGGATCTTCGACTAAGGAGAAAATGTGTAATTCTCAACAAAGTTCACCACTGATAAGATTGTGTCCAATTGCAATACTTTGCGAGAATTCTTAAATTAAGAAGCTTGCCAGCTAGACCTATGTGAGTGTTTGATATATTTATAGATCTAGTTTTCAAACACCCCCGTGAATTATGAAATAGGAATCTCATCCTCAACGTAGTTGATCATCTTAGGCATTAGAGTTGAAGAAGATGGTTGATTTCCCATGGCATACTCATAATGCTTCCATGTGACGGTGAGAATTGACATCCCATACTGGTTGGGACCAATAAGAAATTTCCTATGGAACAATTCCAAATCACCACATTCAGTGCATCTTCTCCCACCTATACATGTTTTCTTGTAAGAAAACTATTCTAGCTCCCTTCTGCACAATATTGATGAAACAAAATCATGCATTGTAGGCAGAGGAGGGTTGCCACGAAAACTCTTCTTGTAAAATTCCTGGAAAGTGTCATAATGTCAGTGAAATTCAACATGTCATCAGAAGAAACATGAGTCATGGATTGTATTATGCCTAATAAACCATGGTTTCAATTTCTAAAACATCCTTATGGATACCTTCACATGGTCATTGTTTTCCTGAAATTCCCATGCAACTTTTTTTATTTCTACAATGTGTTTAGCGTGTTCCACATACTAACCTTTAGCTATGCGATGTCATACAACATGCTTTCTATCTGTAATAACATGAAAATAGCTTTCCAAAAAATTTACCACAAGTGCTCTGATTCTTGTTGTAAGCTTGTCTTGATAGGGTTGTCTAGTGATAAGAGCCCAACAAGCATATTTATCATTTTCATTTACTCGAACCCTGAATTATGTATGCTTGTGCAATTTGTTTCTTGATACATGGAGAAATTTTGACATTGTAGCCAAATTTTGTTGCCTTGATGTACTTGGTGCAACAATAGCAATTGTAATTGCCTTATGTGCAACTCGAACATCGGGTTTTCTTGATTTTCCAAACATAGTGAATGCCTTTGATATATTTTCAGTGACATTTATATGTTTCTTCATGATTTTAGCATCTTAGACACCCAAAATCTTTGTGGAATGTTTTAGTTTGTTATGTTTGATCAACCCATGTAGTATATGAGCTTGTGCAACAACTAAATGTTTCTCAAAATATTGTCGAATGATGTTATTGACATGCTATCTAATAGTGCGAGCATGGATAGGCTCCCCAAGGTCCCTTGTTGTGCTTGCATCCAAATCTTCTGCAAATGGTCCACCCCTTTAAAACCACTGCAACTCATTGTTATTATATCAACTTGGGAGAAAACAACTTGTTCTTCCAGTGGTTGATCAACTTGATAGGGAAAATCTTCTTCCTCTAGTGGTTGATTAACTTGATATGACATAAATTGGCATAAATTGAAAATTAGACATAAATTAGCCAAACATGATCATCAAATAAAATTTCAAAATAAGAATTAATTGATGTTCATGCTTGAAATTCTGGAATTGATTTTCATATGTGTTCATTAATGCCCTTGATGAGAGTCTAGAGTTATAATGCTCAAAGTGTCAGCATAATATGTTTAAAAGTTCAAAAATGAAATTTGAAATAAAAATAAACTCAAACTAAAGAGAATGAAAAAATGGCAAATTATAATATACATTAATATTTCAAATAATGGTACAACACAACTAGGATTTATTGGCAAATTATTTTTTCCCACAAGTGTCAACGGAAATTATGAAATTAAAAATATTGTCATTCACTTGCGGAGACGGGAAAATTTTAAGTTCATGATCCCAAAACGGTATTTCATCATCGTAGGAATCATAGATTGGAATGAGTTCATGACCACTGAAATCATTATGATGATTGAATGATTGAGAATTAGCTGAAATATTTAAACTAATATTCTTTTCATCTTCAAAAATGGATTGAGTTAAGGAATTGGGAAAATGGGAGTAAGTTAAAACTATTTTTGAAGAAAAAGAGAAACAAGATTTAGCATTTTCAGTTTTTAATTCATCATCATGAATAATTTCATTATTATCTTTTTCCTCTGAATAAGATGAATTAGAACCAGGCAGAAAATTGTGTGCAGGCTTAAGAGAATCTTCGAGATTATTGATAATATTATTAATTGAATTATATCTACCAAAATGAGGATTATACCATAATTCATCATTAATTAAATTAATAATGACATCATTGTTTTTTAAAATTGAATTTGTGTTCAGAAGGACTGTTGATTGATTAACAATTAAATTATTGCCATAAAAAAATCAGGATAGAGACATAAATAAGAGGTTGAAGACAAATATTTGAAAATTTCTCTATTTAGAAAAGATTGCTCTAAAATTCACATTTCAGATTCTTACACATTGCATATTTCATAATGTTGATCAATTCCTTCGTAAAAATAAGATTTTGCATGCATTTGATCAATTTGCAAATTGTTGCTAGGTTGCCCCATAGCTTGCAATTTATTATCAGCAAAAGAGGATTGTAAATTAATTGTAGCAGACTGTACGTCGCTGACATTATCTAGATGATTTATTTATTATTGGTTGTTGCTAATGGACTATGCATTTTGTTGATTTTCAATTTCATCAGATATAGCTACATTATTTAAACTTGAAGCAGTTCTAAGGCCACCATCATTTATTTGAACTGCAACAACTTATTTTTTTTTATTAGAAGTATTTGCAATTTCAATTTGTGGAGGATCAACATTGTCATTTTGAGCAATTGACTCTTTATCGGAAATGGATGTGATTTCTAGTTCTTCATAATTATCACAGGACAAAGACACTAAATGGCTGGACCATCCAATTAATTGGAATTGAGGAGAGAAATATTTGGACCGAAATTGCATTAAAGTTAATTTAAATCTAATGTAAAATTATCCAAAATCTCACCTTTCATCCTACATAATTCTTCTAATTAGTCACAAACCTTTTCACAATCATATTGCTAAAAAGTGTGAAGGAAAAATCTTCGAAAACTCGTCCCTGCTATGTATGGAGGCAACTAGAAGTGATAAACACGAGTCTTTGGATTTAGTTGTCAAAGTAAGTGTAAAAATCCTGCAAATAATGTCTTCATCAATATTTATTTTCTTGCAACTTTAAATAAATTGAAGGAGATGATTAAAAGTAGAGGACTTACAATTTGTTTTACCTTAGGCAGGATCTGGACTGCCTTTATTGGAGTACTAGTAGTTAGGTGAGGTCCAAAGTTTTTTTTTTTTTTTTTTCAAGGTCGGATAGTGGATATATTACCAAAAACTGTGACGGAGCAAGCTCCTATTACAATCGACTGTAGCATAATAGAAAACTAAGCAATGAGATTGGAGCGTAGTCCCATCTCCTATGCTTGAGTTCAAAACTTCATATATTTTTATGACTATTCTTGAGTATTGCCTAACAAATTGACCTACTAAGAAAGCAAATTTACATATCATGGATTCTCTAATACTTTTTCATGGCTTGTAGACTGACTGCTCCTGAGATGGTTGGTTCTTCTTGTCATAGTTGACCGAGTTCTCTCCTTCTTTTTCATAGTGTTGTTTTTGTAATATGTCATTGCTTCTTCTAGATATTTGCATTTAGTTTTTAGCACCATAATCTCTTCTTTCTGCACTGCCATGTTTCTTTTCTAGTAGCTATACTCCATTCTCATTTCGTTTCTGACATCCTTAAGTGACTCTTGCAGTCATTGAATCATGAATTTGTTCACTTTGCATGCTCGACATGCATCATTCCTTGTTGCCTTTTCAATGGGGTTGAATTCCATTTGTTTTGTTTTCTTATTCTTCCTCTTGTGTTGCTTACTCTTCCTTGTATTGTTGTGCTTCCTGAATCTTGTTTTGCCTGGGAAAATACTTCCTCTGCCAATGTTGACCACCTTTATTTTTTCCTACGCTTTGCTACCTATTGTAGCTTTGTTATCTTGTATATGACAGTCAAAGAGTAGGGTCAAGGCCTAGTTATGGCAGTCAGGGAGAAGGGACGATATGGAAGGAGGGGCAAATGATAGGCGGGGATGCTCAGATATGAGATAGAACTACTTATAGATGAGGCTTTGCGTTGCGATGGAGTGTAACTGTTTGAAGGGGATGATTGAATGCGGGAGTCGTGGACTGAGAAACGAAGGCAAGGAGGGGCTTAGAAAGTGTGATAACGCTGAAAGCTAAACAGGGGAGATGAAGATTGCTTCATGCACGTGATTTGCCTTATGCTGAGGTTGCATGTACTGTTGAAGTTACCTCTGCTTCTTATAGAAATTGAGAGCAGCCCGAGGTCTTCCATCGATGGGATGGATTTTTGCTTCGTTCTTGTGACCAAGATTGCGATTTTCCTTTCTACCTTTGCTCATGAAATTTTCTAAACTGTTATGATGTTTCCTTTGCCTTCTCTTGTTTTTCTGCTTTTCATTGTAGTGATGTGTCTTTTGTTGATTTCTGGCTGCTGATTTGTTTTTTATTTCTTTTATCATTGTTTTTTGTTCCTTGTTTTTAATGGGCTTCATACTTATGATCTCTTGTTGATTATTATGGAATAGAGTTGTGATATTCCTCATGATTTTCACGAACATTCCCTTCATTTTTTTTCACTGCTTGATTTGCAAAATAATCTGCCTATTGATTGTGTATTCTCAAGACATGTCTGAAGATTACATCTCCAGAACCTTCTAAGTTCTTCCTAATTCTTCTAAATATTCTACTCATGAACTCATTGCTTGGGTTTTTGTTTCGGGCCATTGCCTCTATTATTATGGTTGAGTCTCCTATTATTATAGGATTTTGTATCTTTCTTTTTTTAATTATTTTTGTTCCCATCAATAAGTTGTATGCTTCAGCGTTATTATTTGAGACTTGTCTCAATCCCCATTCATATGTGACATTTTCTTTCCCATCAGGATCAAGGATTATTCCCCCCTGCCCCTGCCCCTGCTTTTCTCGAATTATGCTTTGAGGCCCCATCAAAGTATAGGCAATGTCTTTTCTAATTTTTTTCCCAATTTGCGAGTTCCTCTTCACTCATTCTCATTTTCCAACTATTTCCTGAGTTTATCCTCCTCTGTCCTTTTTGTCCATTGTTGTTTATTATGGCTTTGTTGAGCCAATCTCGCTCTTCTTGTTGGAGAGTGTTATAATCTATTGGTGTTGTTCCTTTGACATTGAGGATTTCAGAAGTTAATCCCCATGTTTTTGAGAGGGTCTTCCCTATTCTTGGTGTTTGGTTTTTGAAGATGCACTTATTTCGTGTCAACCCAATTTTCCAACATAGAACTACTGGAATGCATTTCCATATTCTCTAAACTGTGACTTTCTTCTTTATTGTATATGGATAGGCCTTCTCTAAAGTTTGAAGAAAATCTGGCAAAGGCTTTTCAAAATTTATAATTATTTCCAGGGGGCTTATAAGTTGTTGCCAACATTCTTTGGAAAAAATGCATTCTTGGAATAAATGTTGAATGTTTTCTTCGGCCTACAGGCATAATGGCCATTGCGATGGGCCTTGAAAGCCTTTTTTTTTTAAGTTTTCACTGGTCAAGATCTTCCCTTTTAAAAGAGTCCAAATGAACATTTGATCTTAGGCAAGCTTTCCGATTTCTCTATCTTCCAAGAATCCCAATATTGTTGGTTTGGTTGTTCTTGTAGGATTTTGTATCCAATATTGACTGTGTATTTCCCACCACTTGGATCCCAAAGGAAATCATCTTCCTCATCATAGTTGATTGGTGTTGCCCCTTTTAGGAGATGCCTAATTTTGCTCCATTGCCCTTCCAGGTTTACAGGAATTGTTCAAATTTTCCAGACTTGCCATTCCTTTTGGTTCCATAGATAAATTGAGTGCAGAGTGTTGAGACCTTTTTCTTTCATACACTCTTGGATGCCTTCAATTTCTGGGTGAGTCTTCAGTGGATCTTTTCCCATAATTATGTCCTCCCAAATTGATATTGTTTTTCCATTGCCTGGGATTTTAGAGATGTAGCTTCTCATTATAGGAATTGTCTTTTTCACTAGCTTCCATGCTTGAGTACATTGTCTTATTGGGATATTTCCATTGAGCAGACTTTTCCTGGAGCCATCCATGTATTTTGAGATGAGAGTTCTTTTCCACCAGTTCTCGTTTCCTGTGATCAGTCTCCATACTATTTTCATTCCCAGGGTTGCATTCATGAGCCCAGGTATCCGGATTGATAGGCCTCCTTGTTCATATGGTAGCACTACTTGCTCCCACCTAACCAAGTTTTTCTTGCTTCCCCCCTGCCATAAAAATCTTCTTAAGATTAACTCCATTTGTTTAGGGCACTTGTTGGGGCCATGATTATTTCATATCGGTAGATAGGTAGTACTGCAAGGAGTGCTTTGATTAATATTACCCTTCCTGCCATATTTAGCCACATCATTCCCTAGATTTTCATTTTATTTTTCATTTTTCAATCTATTTGGTCCATATTTTTGCCTTCATATTTTCTTTTGAGATTAGAAGTCCCAAGTAAAAGAAGTGAGTCCATTTTTCCTATACAAGGATTTCTAAGATTTGTGAAATCCTTTGCATGATTCTGGAAGGGGTATTCCATCCATATATTCTACATTTTGTGTTGTTTAATAGCCCACCTGAAACCTGTAAGAAATCATCCAAAATTATTTTGAACCTTTTGTTATTATTGTTGATGCCCCTCCCAACAGCAATGTGTCATCAGCAAACAGTGAGTGGTTTATTGTCTTTACTCCTTTTCCTATTCTGAGCCCTGTGATGTTTCTTTCTTTTCTTTGTTTTTCCAAGGCTCTGCTTAAAGTTTCCACCATTATAATATATAGGAAGGGAGAAAGAGGACATCCTTGCCTGAGACCTCTTGTACTTTGAAAAAATTCACTGGGCCTTCCATTTATGAGAGGGGCAATCCATGGGGTAGAGATGCATGCCTAGATGGCTTCTATTATTTCTCTTGAGAGTCCAGGTTTCTTGAGGACAACCATTAGATATGGATGGTTGACCCTGTCAAATGCATTTGCCATATCTATTTGATTATGATGCCTTTTTCTTTCCTTAGTATACTAGAATGTATAGCTTTCTGTACAATAATTACATTATCTATGATTTGCCTGTTGGGCACAAATCCTCGTTGATTTTCAGATATGATTATTGGAAGCACTTCCTTGATTCTATTTGCAATTATTTTTGTTATGATATTATAAGAGGAATTGCAAAGAGAGATGGGCCGAAACCTATTAAAAGTGGAGGGATTTGACTCTTTTGGGACTAGAGCAAGGTAGGAGGATTCCGTATTGCTTCCTTCTTCTTTTTTTGAAGACATTCTTCACCATTCTTAAAAAATCCTTTTTGATTGTATACTGATGAAACCTGTAGAACGCTATTGTAAAACCAGCTAGCCCTGGGGCTTTATCCGGATGTAGGCTCCATATAGCCGCCACTACCTCTTCTTTTGTGATTTCTTTGCACATTTCTATGTTTTGATCTCTTTTGATTTTTTATTTTTATTTTTCTGTAGGAAATTTTCATATTCAGTTGTTTTTTCTTTTGCTGAAAGTAAATTTTTAAGGTGCTTGTGGGTTGTTCTTTTTAATTCCTCTGCACCTTTGACCTCTTGTCCTTCGAAATGTATTTTTTCTATCTGGTTTCTTGCTCTTCTTATCTTCATAGTGTTCTGGAAAAATGATGTATTTTTGTCCCCCTGCCTTGAGCCACGGGCTTCTAGATTTCAATCTAGCCTTTTCTTCTTCTTTCCTGTTTTCCCTATATATTTCCCAAAAAATTTCCTTCTCTCTTAGATAATCTTGTTTGCTTTCTTCTTTGCATTCGTTTTCAATTTGCATGCTGCCCATTTTCTGTTGTAACTATTTTTTCTTTTCCTTTTTTTTAATTTCGTTTGCTCTTTGCCCATTCATTTAGCTTGGCTCTTACATTTTTTAATTTTGTCTCCCAAATATATTGTAGTGATCCTGATACTCTTGGCTCCCATGCTACCTTGATTAATTCACTAGTTTTTGTATGGATTTCCCATATTGAGTTGTATCTAAATGGGAGTGGTCCTTGATTTTCCATTTTTCCCGTTATTATTGCCACCAATTTATGGTCATATGCCATGGTGTGTAAAAAATTTTATTTGATGGAGCTGTGCACTGCTACTATGCTTTCTTGTATGAGGATTCTATCCAACCTTTCTTTAATGTTGCTTTTGCCCACTCCTTTCTTTCTCCAGGTGTATTTCCCATTGTTTGGTGGGATGTCTATTAAGTTGTGTTGTTCCATTATTTCTTCTAGAGCATCCCTGGATGGGTCTGCGTGATATGTTCCTCCAAACTTTTCTTCTATACTTCTAACCAAATTTAAATCTCCTCCTAAGATTATTTTCCAACTTGTGTTTCTTTTAGTTCTTCTTTTATGGTGGTCCAACATTGCTCTTTTTCCTTGTAGTGATTGGGGGCGTATATGTTTATGACACTATACTTCTCTTTGGTACTTATTTGCATTAGATCCGTTTGTATCCAATGTTGATCTTTTTTTTGTATCAATTCCCAGATTCCTTTCTTCCATATTGTGCAGATACCTCCTGATGCTCTTGTTGCCTGTATTGCTTCCCCTTCATAATTTTTGAAATTTTTTTCTATATTTTCAGTTTCTAGACTATTTGTTTTGGTCTCCTGAATCATAAGAATGTCTGGGTTTTCTTTTGCCATAATGTCTCTTGTGGCATTTTCCTTGAAGGATGATCCCATTCCTCGGCAATTCCATGAGACCACTATCATTATTTGCTTGTTGGGTGGTGCAAGGGTCCTTTCCCTATTTGCTGGTTTTTTCGTTGTTTCTTGTGCTCCTTCCTAAGAAGGTTTCCATAGGTTGATGCATTCCTAATTTCATTTCCTTTGATGCTACTTCATCCCTCAGCTCTTTGATTGAATTTCATCCTACTTTTTTTTATTTATTCTACATTTGGGAGTGCTTCCTTTGACTAGTTTCTTGTTAGGATTCTGTCTACTGTGGGGGGTGAGTATGCGTGTTTGAGACCAGAGGGGATGAAGGGGGGTTGGGAGTATGGTGGGGGGATCTAGATCTGATTCTGAGGGATGGGGGGGCTGAGGGATCCAGTGGCTCAAAAGGATTAAGGCTAGCAAGAGGAATGTTGTCTGCTTTTAATGATAGAGGATGGATATCAGAGGATATGGTGGGCTACGTAGAAGAATGAGTGGGTTTTTTATTGGTTGTCTTCTTTCTTTTAACCTATTCCCATTTGTTTTCCAAATCTTCAATCTTTTCATTTTCATTTTCTTTTTTTTTTGTACATCTATTAGCAAAATGGCCATATTCATGACATACCTTGCATTTGAAGGGGATTTGTTCATAATCCAGTTGTTGTATATGTGTCCACTGATCCACTTTGATTTTGATGGCTTCAGGAAACCCTTTCCCTAGATCCACTTCTATGCGGATTATGGCGCATGCATCCATATTTTCCTTTAGCTCACACCTATCTATGTATTTCCCAAATTCATTTCCTATTGCTTTAACTGAATCATCTCCCTAACAGTGGAGGGGAAGATGCGGCAACCTAACCCAAACATTGGATACATCCATTTCTGGATCGAAGTCCGGTGTCCATCTGTTTAAATACAATCCCCTTGTATCCATAAAGTAAGGGTCGTTCCTGAATATAAAATCTCAATCCTCCTTGGTTTCAAAGTGAAAGGTGTAGTACCCTCTTCCATATAACCTAATTGAAAATTTCCCATTTATTGACGCAGTGAGGAGATAAGGGAGTGATAAAAAGCCCTCGGGGGTCAGAGGAATGAGGGTCTTGGGGTTATTTAAAAAAAGTTTCGAGATGCATGACTTTTGAGATGAGGTAAAAGAATGGTAACGTGGAGTGGGGATTTTTTTCCTAATAAAAACTATGTTGGGTTGTGTTATATTCTTTCCACATAGTTAACAGGGGGTTGAGGGGTACCCGTAACCCCACTTTATGGGGTCCGAGGCAGCACCCTGGAAAATTTTGGTTTTTGACCCTATGTTAGGTTGGGCGGACAGACCTATGGTTTTGTGCATGATTTTCACACATGTTTTTTGGACACGATGGTTTTCAGTCCATGGTTTTGGACGCGATGATTTTCGGTCCATGGTATTGGATGCTTCGACATGTATAAATATGTATTGTAACATTAAAAGGAACATAATGAAAAATCAAGCTGGTAGTCCCGGTCTTGAGATCCAGTGGGAATCTCTGTGTATATGTGTTTTATGTGTTATGCTCTCGCATTTTTATTTTTCTGCGATTTAGAATTCGTATGCAAGTAATTTCTGTACGGGGTTAAAACCTACATTTGGTATCAGAGCTGTTTTGGCTTCAAGGGGACGCCTTTGTTGCTGAGGGGTTTCGCTCGGGCCTGTGGTAGACCCTGTTCAGTGGAGATCTGCGAGATCGATTCTGGTGGTGAAAGAAGATGGCGAGCAGCGGAAAGATAGAGATTGAGAAGTTCAATG